>PVHP010023501.1:0-27325 GCA_004024765.1 Zapus hudsonius
GGCGGGAGCTAGTGAGGGGGGGAGGGCATGGTCCTCTGCTCTGCTGGGGAGCAGAGAGCTGCTGGAGAACCCCTTCTGCTCTGGCCCAGGGGCTGGGGAGGGAGGGGGGCCCGAACTCAGGTCCAGCTGGTGACCAAAGTTTGGATCCCAGCTGAAGAGATCAAACCTTTCCGAAGAGAGTCCTGGCGACGCTGTTACTTGTCCTCCATCTTGCTCCGCCCCCTCTGAGAAATTTTAATGTGTGCACTTATGCTATAAACTTTCCTCTTAAGACTGCCTTGATTGTATCCCAGATGATCTGGTAGATTATGTTCTCATTTTCTTTAATATCTAGAAAATAAATTCAATTTTCTCCATGATTTCTTCAGTAAAGTTGCAAGACACAAAATCAACAAACAAAAATTAGCCACATTAATATATTTCAACAGTTAACTTGCTGGCAAAGAAATTAGGAAAAAATATCCCATTTACAATATCTTTTCCCAAAATAAGCTAGTGAGTACTAAACCTCAGCAAGGATGTGAAAGATCTCTATAAGAAAACATTAAGACACTGAAAAAAGAAGCAAAATACCTGACATTATTCAATGTTCCTGGATGAGCGGAATCAATACTGTGAAAATGGCCATATTACCAAAACAATCTATAGATTCAATGCCATTCCTATCAAAGATCCGACGACTTTCTTCTCAAAAGAAAAACAATCCAACAATTCATATGGAAACAGAAAAGACTGTGCATAGTCAAAACAAACCTAAGTAGAAAGGACACTGGTATGGATATTAAAATTATACTGTAGAGTCATTGTGATAATGACAGCATGGTACTTGAACAAAACAGACACACAGAAAATTGAAATACAGGACCCAGAAATAAACCCACACAGCCATGGTCACCTAATTATCAACAAAGAGATCATAAACATACATTGGAGAAAAGACAGCCTATTCAACAGATGGTGCTGGCAAAACTGGATATCCACCTGCAGAAAAATGAACATAGACCCACATCTCTTACCCTGCACAAGGTCCAATTCAAAATTTATCAGAGATTTTATATCAAGTCAGAAATGCTGAAAATGCTAGAAATATTTGCACATCCATGTTCACTGCCTCTCTATTCACAACATCTAAGAGATGGGATCAACCTAAATGCTCACCAAGTGATGACTGGATAATGAAAATGTGGTATCTACACAATAGTGTTTATTCAGTTGTAAAGAAAAATAAAATTATGTAATTTTCAGAATAATGGATGGATTTTTTTGGGGGGGAAATGTACTAAGTGAGGCAAACCAAGCCCAGAAAGACAAAAATTGCATGTTTTTTCATATGCGGATCATTTAACTTTTTAATGTTTGTTATGTATGTCAGTAAGGGTGTGTGTGTCTGAGTATGGACTATAATTCAAGATAGGAGTCCACAAAGGGGGAACAGCGATGAAAAGGACCGAAGGACAAAAGAAAACATGTACTCTGAAAGAAGAAAATAGAAACAAAGCTAAGTTTAGGGTCAGGGCACAAGTGGGGAGAGGGAAGGGGAAAGAAAGAAAAAAAAGTTAAATACCATAATGAAACCGAATTCTTTGCTAATAAAACAAAGGTGAAGCAGAGTGCAGCGGTTGGCTGTCACACGTGGGAACTGACAGGTTATGACTTACAAACTCCCCTTACACACTGGGACTGGGGAACACTGATGCTGAGGCCAAGACCTCCTACTTACAGGGGAAACAGCACCAAAGAGGGACCTGCAAATCATGCCAGTGAACTACGCACAGCCATGCCAGAAACTCACGTTTAACTCTACTGTCTCTCTTCTCTCTCTGCTTGCAAATAAAAATAAATAAATAAATAAATAAACTTTAAAAAATGGGCCATGAAACTGAACAGAGAGTTTTCAAAGGAAGAAATAGAAATGACCAATGAATATTTTAAAAAGTGCTCATCATCCTTAGCCATCCGATAAATGAAAACCTACTTTGAGATTCCATATCACCCCAAGCAGAATAGCTAACATCAAAAAACATGCTAATGACAACACATGCTGATGATTTTGTGAGGAAAAAATAAGATTCATACACTGCAGGTCAAAGTCTAACCACTTGCAACCTCTCTGGAAGTCAGTGTGGAGGTTTCTCATAAAACTCAAAACAGAACTACCACATGACCAAGCTATATCGCTCCTGGATACGTACCAAGGGATTCCATATCTCACAAGAGAGATATGTACACATCCATGTTTATTGCTACCCTATTCACAACATCTAGGAAATATAATTAGCCCATATGTCCATTAACTGATATTAGATAAGAAATTTGCAGAAAAATAGATGTAACTGGAAAATACTATATTGAGTAAGGAAACAGAAGTGCTGAAAGACAAATACCTCCTATGTCCTCATATGCATGTATTTATGTAGAAGTGTTTGTAGAGGACAGAAAACTAGAAAGGGGCCCATGAGAGGGAAAGAGGAATCTTTAAGGGGAAAGAGGAGAAGGGCAGAAGAACACATTCATGTGATATCAAAGTGGAAGGGGAAATACTGGGGGTAAAAGTTAAGTAGGGATGTGGGAAAAAGTGGGTGAGGGGACGTCCATAAAAATTGAGTATGTAAAAATAGCTTTAGGAAACCTGCCACTATATAAATTAATTAAATCAGCTTATATAATTTACATATAAATTATGTAATATATTTATATACTTTTATATTTTATATTATATATTAATGTTATATTTATATAATATATATTATATTTATATAATTTATATATAATTAATTTGAAAGAGAAGCAGAGGCAGGAGGATCACTGTGAGTTTGAGGCCAGCCTAAGACTTACATAGTGAATTCCAGGTCAGCCTGGGCTAAAGTGAGACTCTTCCTCGAAACACCAAAAAGATTAAAAAATAAATAAGGCTATGAAATGAATATCCACAAAAGTAAGTTAATTTACTCCCAAGAGTTCTCCCTGTAAATGTTATTACTTGTTATCTGCTGTCTAACAGCACTGATGTTTCATCTGTATCATCTTGTCCAGTCCTAAGGGATTTCAGCAGATGTCAGAGAAAGTGAATCTCTACTTCCCTGTAGAGTGGATATGTACAGGATGCATCAGAGTTACTTAACCAATGACATGTATCTTTTGGAAATTTAATGTTTTGCTGACTCTGTTTCTGCCTCTCTCCACCTTACTTAGTGGGTGTGCATGGGCATTAAAAAGAATACTATGTAATCCCAGGCTGGCCTCGAAGCTAGGGAGATCCTCCTACCTCTACCTCCTGAGTGCTGGGATTAAAGGTGTGTGCCACTATGCCTGGCCCATATATATAATAGTATCCCTATGTATCCCAGCTGGCCTTGAACATGACATTTTTTCATATTTATTGTCAATAATTGGGTACATTGTATGAGCAAGTATCCCCATTTCCCTATTCCCTGTGCCCACCCTGATGGGGGGGGGCTCCTAAGTAGGCTTCCTGGACCAGTCCATAGGATAGGGGGTTATCAAGACCCCACCTCAGAAAACAAAACAAAAAACCCCAAAATATTGGGAAATTTCATGTATTCCCAACACATTATCCTATTTTGTCATCTCTTCCCCACCTCCATTCCATTGAGGCCCCTCCACTTTCAAGAAAGTCTTTCCTTGACTGGAGAGATGGCTCAGTGGTTAAGGCATTTGCCTGCAATGCCTAACAACCTGGGTTTGATTCCCCAGTACCCAAGTAGAGCCAGATGCACTAGTGGTGCATGAATCTGGAATTTGTTTGCAGTGGCTGGAGGTCCTGGTGTGCCCACTCTTTCTATCTAACTGTCTCCTCTCTCTCTCTCTCTCGCTCTCTCTCGCTCTTTCTCTGCTTGCCAAATAAATAAATAAGTAAATAATTTTTTAGAAAAGAATTTAGAAAGTAAACATCAAATACATCAGTTTATCTCTTCTGCATAGTGAGTACTAATAAGACATATTTCTCAAAGCACTTTAGAATTTCTTCAGGCTCAAAACAGAAACTACCACTATTGAGATAATTTTACTTTCTAGTAAGTGTGACCACATGAGAGACAGAATCTAGCAGTGATTTAACGTGAAAGGTTTGACAGAGTGAAGAATTCTGTGTTCTATTCTCTACGAGGAAAGGCAAAGCTAGAATCACATTGACAGATTAAATTCTGTGAAGTCTTCTATGCTAGTGTGACTCCATCAGTAGCAAGGCTCTGTTTCATACATCAAAAGGGGATGGCAGCTACGGAAATACATCTCCATGGAGGAAGTATGTGGGATCCAAGAGCAACTCAGAAACAAATACCATGCACTCAGCATGCAGAGGAGGACTGGCTGGTAAAGTGTAGAAAGAGAACAGGGCTGTGAAGACAAGAACCGAAGAGTCCTTTATCAGGTGTGAAGACCATACATGGTGAACTACAGAGCCTTATCCATCTTCATGATGAAAATCCAGGGTTTTCTGTCCATTTTATTTTGTTTTTTTGTCATCACTCACCGTGATGGTTAAATTGTCAACTTGATCAAATTAGGAATCAAATAAAAGACACACCTCTTGGGTAGGGGAAGAATTCCAGAAGAATTGATAGATGGAGGAAGATCATCCTCCAGATTGGGTGTCCCTTCCTGTGGTAGACTATATAAAAGAAGCTCCAGCCAGGTGTGGTGGCATATGCCTTTAGTCTCAGCACTTGGGAGGCAGAGGTTGGAAGATCGTCCTGAGTTTGAGGCCAACCTGAGACTACATAGTGAATTCCAGGGCTAGAGTGAGACTCTAACCTCAAAAAAACAAAACAACAACACCACCAAAAGAAGCTCCAAGAGACCAAAGGGCCTTTTGCATTGCTGTCTGTGCTACTTGTTGGTGAGTGCATCCTGAAGCATTCAGCTACACAGGAAATCATGGAATGAGGACCAGTGGCTCTCCAGGAATCATCTAGGCCTTCAATGCCTGATTGGGACTTCTGTGGCATCCAGCCTTGAGGACTGAGCAGCTGCTGGGTTCTCTGTTTGGCCTTGGCTTACACAGATTTTGGCTGAAAAAAAAGTATGAACAGAGTAAACTCAGATTTTCTTTGCATTTGTATATGTGTCCTTCAAAAAGGTCACAATTTCCATAAAGGTCTCTTTTTATTTCTTTCTGTTGATACACAACTTTATGATCTAATAACTATTTAAAGTAGATTTTCTAGCCTGCAGACAGTTATTATTGGACTGTCCAACTGTATCTTACCCTTGATGATATGTATACATTGAGTCATTTCTGTTCCTCTAGTAAACTCTAAAATCATAGTGCCTTATGAGGTGATAGATTATACTACTCAAAAATTTAAAATATTAAAATGTGTCTGTATCCCATTTGCCTACAGTTAATTGTTTGGATGAATTTTCTTATAGGTGTTTGCATGTGAACAAAAGGAGGAAAAACACACTATTTGTGATCTGCTTAGGCACAAGAATTTGAATGTGATTGTGGCTGGGGGTTCATCACTGTCATCATCATCAAACACAAGGTCCTATGGGAAGAGATTAGAGCTGAAGAGAGTGTGAGCATGGTACTGATGATAACAACCTTCAATGTGCCCTTCATTCATGCAAGTCGACCTGCTTAGCGGGTATGTGTTTATGGGTCAGGGCTTGGGACAAAAATAAAACTAGGCCATTTGGACACTGAAATATTTAGGACACTATGATTTTATTTAGTGAAGAGAGGTGTATGCAACTATAAATTTTGCTTTATCCTCATCTCCTTTTTGACTTTTTGTGCTTTGAGAGCAGAGGACGATGGGGCATAGAATTTATTTTGGTGGGTGACACAGTAGATTATAAGAGGGACTCTAAAGCCAAACTATGTTGCCTGCTATACTTCTCATTCAGACTTTATGTCCCCGTTTTTCATTCTGTGCAACTATCCAAAAGGTATCTGTTGGTAGATACTTCCATTTCTGCCATCTTACCCACAGTATTTATTCAGCTCATGCTAATTATGCAAGTTCAGAGATGTGTCCAAGGGTCCTGTTCCATCAGGTGCTTATTATACTCAACTGAATCAAGATGCTCACTCATAATTTCAGGTGTTTGTAAATGTGCTAAATGGTGTGATATTTTATGACCATAGAAGGTCAACTTTCAAGAACTTTCTTTTCAATGTAAATTTCCTGGAATCTAAAATGTGAAGTCCAATCACACATTGGTAACCTGACGTGTTTAAGAGTGAAATCCCATTTTCCCAAAACCCCATCGGACTTTCAAGTCAGAGAAGAAATAATCCCCCCAGATTGTTCCCAATCCTGCCAGTGTTCAACTATAACCAAGAATCTTTTCTTAAGATGTGGTCAATTTGTATTTCAGGCATTTAAAACATATTTCATAGACTCATCTGGACACTGGAAAAATTTAATTCTCCAGTGGTTTGGTACACTATTTTGGCATACACTGAGAACTGAAACATCTGGCAAAGCACCTCAATTTTTCTGACACTCAGAATGAAGTCCTCAAACTTAGAAGCATTTTGGATGCTGTGGTATGTTCAATGTGCCCAAATCCAAGGAGTGAGGAAACAACACTTCATATTTAGAGATGGAGCTGAGGGTTAGGAGGTGGGGAAGCAGTCAAGATCAAGTGAGAAAAAAAGTGGATATAGTCATTTGATCAAAATTTAATAAAACCAAAAGCTGTCCCATGATTTATTCTTGATTTCACTAATGTTTACCCTCAAGATACCCAGTCTTCAATTTTGTGACTAATTTTAAGTCAGGTTTCTTGTAAAGCTGGGGGGTAATGCCAGCTTAATTTGACACCAAAACATCTCTGAAGCCAAATTTACCTCTGGTGAGATCACAGTTGTTTAAACACAACCAAGATCTGCTACTTGATAATCGGATTTGCTTGGGTTACCTGTGACTCAGTATTTGGCTTCACAGCATCCAGGAGATTCTGTAGTAAAGGCTTTCACACACACACACACACACACACACACACACACACACACATACACACACAGACTCAATGTAATAAGTAGAAACTAAGGACATTATTCAAGGTCCGAAGTAATGATTCTTTACAGCATGTGAAAAATGTCCAGTACAGTGCCTGACACATACATAGCCTTAATCATGTTGGTATTCTTATAACCATCATCACCGAAATGGGATTCAGTTCAGGAATAACTTGTCACTTTAGCAGCAGGAATAAATTCCTTTTTTTGTTGCCAGATGGTGATTATTGAATTGTAAGTCCTAGAAGCTCTGCATTGGATGTATCTTTGTATCAATATGATTTACAGTTCTCCAAAGTCATTCAAGTATTTGTTGAAATAACAAGTGGACTCATGTCTGAATGCATGGACGACTGCAGTCAGTGTCTGAGTGGCACTATAGTAAGGGGTTTTTCTAGGTAGTCATTTCTCTTAGACATGTTTGAATTTTTCTCTGTGCTTAGAAACAGAAAAGTGTCAGTCTGATCTATGATCATCAGTGGGGACTAGAGGGAAGTTAATAAAGAAAAGGGAATGTTGCAGTTAGCTTTCTAGTTTCTGCACAAAAAGAACCCAAGCAAAAGCGGCTTGTGGAGGAATGGGTTTATTAGGCTTATAGACTCGAGGGGAGACTCCATCCTGGCAGGGAAAACGATGGCATGAGCAGAGGGGTGGACATCACCTACACCACAGCACTGGAAACAGCGGCAGGAAGGTGTGCCAAACACTGGCACAGGGGAAGCTGGCTTATAACCCCCATAAGCCCACCCCCGACAACACAGCTCCAGCGAGGTTGCAAAACCCAAACTGCCATCAGCTGAGGATTGATCAATCAGAACACATTCTATTTGTTTGTGGGGGACACCTGGATCAAACCATGACAGGGAGTTATCTAATCATTTGAAAACTATGGCCAGCCAGTCAGGAGAGAATGCTGGGAACTCAAATGAATATGAGGTATAGAGCCACCTATATTGAAAAAATTCACAATATTTTCAGGGTAGCAGTTCATAGGTAAGGAGAAGAGCCAGAGTACATAACACAGCTCTTGACTCATTGACTAAATTGTTATTTATTACATATATTAGTTTTATAAGTATTTATTTACTATATGCTAGTCACTTCACTTCTTAAAACACTGAACAAGATAGATATATCTCTTTAAAATCCAATTAGAAAAAAAGGTAAAGGGCACCATTTTAATTTCTCGTATTCCACATCAAGTTCTATATTTCAGTATTGCTAAAAACAAGTATATATTTCATAAGAAGAGTCTTGTCTATGAAGTGCTTTTCTAAGACACTTTTATCTATGTTGGTACTCTGATTAAGTTTGTTAGTGTGTAGAATTTGTAATCTTATCCATGAATTTTCCTCTAAAATCAAAATACAAAATAATTGGTTGCATGAGGTGAGGTGGTCTGATGGAGCATTCTATGTAATGACAAGAACAATATCTTGAGGACTTGGCTTCTGAAGGTAAAAATGCTGGAATCAGCAGGCTTTTTTTTTTTTTTTGTAGAAAGTGCTCACATAGTTGATTCTGACAGAAACAAAAGTGGGTCATGACAAAAGAGTTGGGTACCTTTAAAAAATTATAGCCTATGAATCTAAGTCATAATTTTAAACTATTTCCTTGGAATGAGTTTTTGGGTAGTTGGGAGTAATTTTGTGCAATATTTGGTGAACCAAATTGGAGAACCATGGAGACAGTTGAACACCCCTCCCTCCATGCTTCTGAGGCTCATGGTCATGGGATTTTGCCTAAACACCCTGTAAAGAGCCAACTCTTAGTCATTTGGGTAAATATAAGCCAACATTGATATATTTTTTTCTGCCCATTTGGGACAATTCCATAAAGGACATAAAGGACCAGCATAAGAATGGCAACATTAATTCATTTCTGGTCCAAGGTTTGCTTTATTATCATATCTCTTCAGTTTGCTTTTTCCTTAGTGATGCTGAGATGCATGTGTGTAGAGATCATAAATTAAAAGACACAAATTGATAGCCTAAATCTTTGGATGGTAGTCTAAAAATAACATTTCTTTCAACAATAAGTTTCCTAACTACATTCTATTTTAGGACATACTACTAGTAGTCATTGGGTACTAAATTTTTCTTTCTGTAATTCTCCCTTTGAACTGCTTTGGGGTAAGTGTGGGCCCTGGAAAAATGGTGGTGTCTGAGATAATTATTTCCACTTCCCTGGAAGCCTCTCCCATATTTCTTGTAGGGCTTTCCCGGTTTCTATTTGTTGCCAAGCTTTATGCAAGCTTCCTCTCAGGAAATGATCTGTCACAAATCATTCACACCTTGATGCAGATTTAGACTAGTGAATTACCTCTCCCCAGGATATTTGCACTTTAAGATTTTTTTCTTTAAATATATAATAGCATTTTTCCTATTTCTAGAGGAATTTAAGTTCTAGCCATGAAATAGTAGAATGGATATTTTACTAAGAGCTGTTGATGTTTCTGGGATGGAACCAGGCAGCTCTAATGTATAAGACTGGCTCTTCCCTTAAACTGCTCTTCAATTCCCATCTTTCTTGCAGCCAAAAAACTGATCTTACCTTAAGTTGGGCTTTATAGAAGCCAAATAGTGAGCAGTAATCATCTCTGAAATGAGAAGGAAAGTCTTAGAAAAATCTCTGAAAAAGCTGGCTGAATCTTGTTTTTCTCTTTTGATATATGACAGCCAGTTTCCGAGATGTCTTCCATTAATCCATGCTTTCTAGAATTCACCCTTTCTAGTGTCCTGCCACTTTAAATTAGGGAGGAATCTCTGTGTAAACTAATATAACATAGCAAGAGTGACAGCAAATGACTCCTGACACCAAGGCCTTAAAGGCATGGTGGCTTCCATGTTCCTGCTTGGCTGTCTCACTCTGAGAGAATCTCTGTCTGAGCAGCCCACATGGAGAGATTCATATGTAGATAACAGGCAGACTAAGCATCCAGCCATGCAATCAAGCCACTTAAGAAACCACTCCAGTTCTGGTCAAGCCTTCATTTGATGTCTACCTGCAGCTTCATGAGAGACCTTCATGAAGTAATAGTGCCCAGCTATGTTATCTCTTTTTTTTTAAAATATTTTACTTATTCATTTTCAAGCAGACATACAGAGAGAGAGAGAGAGAGAGAGAGAGAGAGAGAGAGAGAGAGAGAGAGAGAGAGCAAGTGAGCAAGCACCAGGGCCACCACCTTGTGGTTCTGGCTTATGTGGGTCCTGGGGAATTGAATCCAGGGCCTTAGGCACTGGAGGCAAGTGCCTTAACCGCTGATCTATCTCTCCAGCCCTATGTTATCTCTTAATTCCCAACCTATTGACATCATAAAAGATAAACTGATGCATTAAACTGTCAAGTTCTAGTGTAATTTAGTACTCAAAACTATCTCAGCCATCTAACACTTATCACCTAACCTGGAAATCATGATATGAAATGCTGGCAACAAGCTTACTCCTAAGTAGTTATGTTTTATTTTATTTTTTCTAAAAGCATAGATATGGCAATTCATTTGAGGGCAATTTGGCCTAATACAAATTCTTTCGAAGCAAGCTGACCAATATGATAATTTGTGGAACATTAATAGTCTGGCTCTAGTTTCATGATGCTATTTACTTTGGTACATGGTAAAATTTTCTCTTGCAGCCTTTTATTGAGCCTTTAGCAAATTTCATCCACCTTTTAGGATTTGAGGAATTTTTACTTTCATTTTGCTTATGTTTCTATTTCTCCAGTGATTAGAATACTTTTTGGTCAAACTGATGTTGGACCACTAAATTTCCACAAAATTGCTTTCAATCAAATTGTTTTTGGCTCCATCAATCATCACATGGTAGTGTTTTTTTTATACCTTACCTCTAATTGATCTATAAAACTTTAACACATTCTGTAAATGTATATAAAATCTAGCAAATTGTTATTTCAGACTAAGTGACAGGGAAGAGAATGAAGCCTCCAAAGTGAGCCTGGAACTGTTCACGATCTTGCAAAAGGTCTCCCCTTGCTGAGTGCAGCCTGATCCACTTCTGCATAAGTGGTCGTGGAAGATCAGGTATATAATCTTTAGGTTTCATGCACCTTTCATAACCTTTTAAGATTAGGTTATAAAGAGAATGTGGCTTCCATTTTGGAAGTACAGTTATGCTCTGTTTCCAATGCTCACCCTGGTCAAGGCCAGCTGCCATGTTACTTAGGAAGTACTATCTCAAAGTCTCCCTATAAAGTTCATATAAAAATCAGTTTGGGACTAGAGCAAAAGCTGGCTAGCCTACTAGAACATGTGTGGGTTTTTTTGTGTGTGCATGGGGAGGAGGTTATAAATGTATTTGTGCCCACGCAGCACCCTGTGAGCTCATCTGCTTTGCAGTGCACTAGCCTGTGGAGCAGAATATGGATGTTTGGCTCTTCTCCATCATTTTTCTACCATTCTGGTTTAAGCTGGAGTCTCTTACTGACCCCACAGCTTGACGCTTTTGCTGTCCCTATGCATGAGCTCCAGTGATTCCTGGGTCTCTGCTTCCCTCCAGAACTGGAGTTGCAGAGCTGCAGATATGCATGGTCATGCCCCGTTGTTTTACATGGGTTCTGGAGATTTGAACTTTGGCAGTCTCGGGCCCTGAAGCTTGTGCAAGAAGTACACTTAACCACTGAGACATCTCTCCAGCCTTTTTTTAAAATGGCCATAGGATTCCCAAATCACAGTAAGGCCAGGTTTTCCTGAGGACTTCCTTAGTGTCTGTTGGTGTCTAACTTGCATAGGTGTCTTCATTGAGTCAGCAAACAGCAGGGTTAGAAAAAAACTTGGTGAAGGGATTATGTCCTACTAAGAACCACATGAATGAAACTGGAAATCACCTCGCTCAATCAAGCATTCATATGAGACCAGAATCCTTGCTGACTCAGTTTCATTGCAGCTTGTGAGAACATGTGAACAGACAGATCCACTTCAGCTGTATCTCTGTTTTTGATTCACAGACACTATCATATGAAATGTTTGCTATTAAAATATTTTGTTTATTTGTAAAAAGAGAGAGGAGAGCAAAAGAGAGAGAAGAGAAAGGGGAGAGAGAGTGAGAGAGAGAATGGGTGTACCAGGAACCTAGCAACTGCAAACAAACTCTAGATGCATGCACCACATCTGGCTTTACGTGGGCACTGAGGAACTCAGTCCTTAGGCTTTGCAGGCAAGCACCTTAACTTCTGAGTTATTTCTCCAGCTCATGTTTGGTATTTTAAGCCTGTGATTTGGGTGTAAATTATTTTATAGTAATAGAAAACTTATATTGAAAACAAGAGAGTTGAATTCCCAATAGTGCACTTAGACTCTTTGCTTCATATCTTCTGTAAAATCAATAACAGTGGCTTATTTGGGTTGAATAACCAATGCTTCTCTCTCCCCTCCTACAACTTTCTTAAATTATTTGTACTGTAACATACTCACATTTTCTCTGTTTCCTGTTACACACCCAGTCTCTCACTCTACCATTTCCTGTTCTTTTCCTTGCTTCCATTCAGAGTAAAGAAGAGACAAGGTGATTTGAGTCAAAGTGAAACATTTATGCTTCAAGACAGATGAACCTGGGAAAGATGTGACAGAATGTCCAACGAAATGTTCTAGGAGGCCTTGGAATCTGAGCCAAATATATCGCTCATGATCACCTAACATGACAAGCAGAACCTGAGGTTTGAGAGTGGGGGGTGTCTCTGGTGATAGCTATGAGGTTTTAGCCTGGTGATCCAGTTGCCTTTTTGTTGCTGGGAAAAACACCTGACCAGAAGGAGCATATGGGAGAAAAAGGTTTATTTCAGGCTTATTGATTCCAGGAGAGGCTTCATCATGCTGGAAAAAAGTAGCTTATTTCATCATGAATCCATAGCAGAAAGACAATGGCCAGCACCGGCAATCAGGAGCTAACTCTGAATACACCACAGGCCTGGAATCAAGATCCTCTCTTTGTGACACACCTCCTCCAGCAGGGCTCTATCTGCTGGAGAATAAGTAGGAAGCTTAATTTTAAAAAATGCCTGAGGCTATGTGGAAATTTGTATTCAAACCAACACATCTGGATTTGTTGACAGTTTGATAGCAATTTGTTCTGCTGTTTTGGGGTGACAGGGTTTATATCTATCCTCAAAACCTAGACTTTTTATCAGTAGTAAAACTCGAGTTGGGACTGCATTTTTTTCCGCCAAAATCACTTCTGTTCCTAATTTTTTGGGTCAAGTACAGGTATGTATGCTAAGTAAACAACGTTTGTGTTTTTGTTAAATAGATCCTCAAGGAGAAAAGAATTTCTTTTCAGCTTACATGCCCCAGCTTCCTTTGCAAGCTTTGGAACATATGACCCAAGAAAAATATTTCCATTTGAAGTAATTCCAGAAGGAATAGGAGTACTCACCAGCAGGTGATGGTTAAATTCAAAAGCAATTGGAGTAGCCACCAGTAGATGATGAGAACATACAAAAGAAACCTACAAAGCAGAGATTCAGAGGAGCAGAATTTTCTAGTGCCATTAATATTACTTGGTGACAACTGAACTTCTAATCTATGACCTAGCCAGAAGGCAAGTTCTTATTGGGAGTTGACAACAAGAATAATTGAGACTGAACTTAGTATAAATGAAAAGATCAACTATTGATCAAGTATCTCTGATTTGTCTGGAGTTCCAAAGACTTTGTATACAGATGTAATTTTTTTATGAGTATGACCTTTAAATTTTCTCTGAGTACAAATCTGGATACATCACTTTGGAATGTATCAAAGGATCATTTGCAGATTCAATCTAGTCTAGCCAGTCAGCTTGTTCTGAGGATCTCCTTCCTGTCTCCAACTATGAAATTTTGGGTTTACATGAAGGCCTCATGCCATCTTGGCATTTGCATGGGAGCTGGCACTATGGGGTTAATTTATCCCCCATAACACTTCACACATCAAATATTTTACATTCAAGAGGCCTTCAGTTTCTGCATAATTAAAAGACTGTTGTATCCTACCACCTAAGCTGTGCTGACAAGCATCCAGAACACAATTGGATGAGAATATAAGGACAGAACGAGAAGGCAAGCAGCCAACTAAAGGAATAGAAGGAAAGGCAACAACAGAAGAGTCACCCTCTGCTGTGATTTAGTTGTTTCTCTCCACCTGTTCATAGGCAGGGAAGGAGGCTTAGTTCCCAAGGTGGTTGTGGTATGGAAATTTGGGGTGACTTTCAGAGCACTGGAGTCTTATCTAGGCTCTTGGTTAGGCAAAGTCTCGGGAGCTAGCTTGCCCCAAGCTCAATGGCCATACAAAGCTTTCACTAAGTTAATGACCTCTAAATTCTTGTCTTAGGAATTTCCATGAATGAAATCCAGACCAGATGATAAGTTTTAGAAAGAATTCATTATAGGGAGAGCTTATCAAGATAGATCTTTTGCTCAAAGAGGGGCAGAAACAGGGTTCCAAAAATTGGGAAGTCTCACTCAGAGACCCAAGTTCAGGTCTTTTCATGGAGCCTATTGGTCAGTTAAGTCCTAATGCTGGGTGTTTGGGATCAGGTTTTCTGGGCCATCTTCTTAGAAACTTAATCTCTCAGGAAGACTATAATATTCTCCAAAGGGTATATCTCCAAGGAAAGGGGAACTCCTTCAGGAAAGAAGAGCTCAGAAAAGAACAGACCATTCTGACATTTCTTTTTCTTTTTTCTTAAATTTCATTTCTTTTTTGCTTTATTTTTTACTTTTTGTTGATAATTTCTGACATTTCTGACCTCTGGCAAAGTGGAATGATCCAGATTCTCCCCTTGCAGGTTCAAAAACATTCCTTGCTTTTACTTGTAGTGGTTTGATCCAGGAGCCCCCCATAAACAAAGTGTCTTGGATGGTTAATCCCCAGCTGATGGTAATTTTGGAATTGGAACCTTGTTGGAGCTGTGTTGTTGGGGACGAGTTTATGGGGGTTAAAGCCAGCTTCCCCTTACTAGTTTTTGGCATACCTTCCTGCTGCTGTTTGCAGTGCTGTGGCGGAGGTGATGTCTACCCTTTGCTCATGCCACCATTTGTCCTGCCATCGTGGAGCTTCCCCTCGAGTCCATAAGCCAAAATAAACCCATTCCTCCACAAGCTGCTTTCGGTTGGGTTCTTTTCTGAGCAGCAATGAGAAAGCTGACTATAACAGTTTTTGGATCAGAGAGTGGGATGGGTTGTTGCTGCTAGAATCCTGATTTTGTGGCTTGGCCTTTTGGAAGTGACTTGCAGGAGAACTGTGGACAGGTTTGAAACCTCTACCTAAGAGATGCCTTGTAGTGCTGTAAGTACAGCTTAATGGACTCTACTGGACAGAGTTGAAAGACCTGAATGCAGTAAGAACTATGGACTTTGAGGTTTGACTTACGAGGGTGGGAAAGAACTTTGTTGGGACTGATCTAGAAGCAGTTTGTGTGAGAGGCTTGCTGCATTCTGCCTGCCTGTGTCCTGGGAAATTTTTCAGGGTTGCTTTGTATAAAAATGGACTGGCATGAGCAGATGGAGATTGCAAAGAAAGAAATGAAATCTCTGGTCCAAAACTGCTGCCCATTTAGCTGCAATTGTTTGAGAGATGACAACCATTGAGATTGGGCCAACTGATCTGCACTGAGACAGCTTCCCCTTGCCAGTGTTTGGAACATCTTCTTGTCACTGTTTGCAGTGCCTTGGTGGAGGTGATGTCCACACCCCTGCTCATGCCATCATTTCCCCCTGCCATGAAGGAGCTTCCCTTTAAGTCTGTAAGCCAAAATAAACCCATTTTTTCCCATCAAATGCCTTAGGTCAGGTTCTTTGGCACAACAAGAAGAAGCTGACTACTGTTCTGTTGATATTGCTAATGGGACATGGAGGACAAAGGATTAATGGTGTTTGAACAGGTTTGAAACCCTGGTGGTAATCCTGTAGGAGTTTCCCAGCTCCATCATTAACCCTGACACTCCAGGCTCCCTGAGAAAGCCACATGAATCCAGGATCGCACCCCAGCTGCACCTGGAAGGTGGCAGTTCCTCTGACCCCACCATCTGATAGGTGCCCAAGCTCATGTCTACATGCAAAGCAGGTATTCACAGGTCGCTGATTACTGCCAATACCCGTTGTGCATTCCTTCCCCTCCCTCCTCCTCTATCTCTATTTAACCAAAGGGGCTCCTACAATAAATGGGAATATTTTCCACGCCTTTCCCCTGGGTCTCTGTCCATTATTCTCTCTGAAGAGATGAGCTGAACACACAGGGAGCCATGCTTCCAAGAGCTGAAACACTTCTGTGGGTTTTCAGGCCCATGGGTATGCATCCACAGCTGTCCGGGTCACTGCCCCCACAGCTGCCGCTGCCACCATCGCTTCCACTTGGAGCATGTCTGCTCCCTCCCTGCCCAGGTCCACCCTCTGCTGCCATAAGCTGAATGCTGCAGCAGCTTCCAGAGCTGTAACCCAGGTCGGACCTCCCCGCGCCTCCCGAGGGTGCCCATGCCCTGGTGCCAGCCAGCCGGAGAAGCTCCCAGAGCCCCAGCAGCCAGCTGGGACCACGGAGAGACATATGGCTTGGCTCAGCCCAGCCCCACCTCCAGGGGTGTGCTCCTGCCCCACCCTGCCTGCATGGCCCAGGAAAACTTCTTCCAGACTTCAGTACCAGCTCCTTCTTCTTTTATTAAAAACAACAGAATACATCACCTGTTAACCTTAAACTCCTTCAGTTGCATTAGGAGGTGGAAAAACTCTTAAGTGGCATCAAGTGGAAGGTCCTTAGGTTACTGGGGAAGGCCTGTACTTGAAATGCTGGTACAGAGAGAGTTCTCTAGACAATCAGAGAAAATATTGTTTTAGAGCACAAGCCTTTATTTATTGAGTAAAGGTCTTTTCAGTGTCTTGGGCTTCTTATTTAAAGATCTGATTTCTCTTCCTATGTATTCTTCCACTGTCCACTGTGGGATCCTCACAAGAACATGATCTATGGGAATTAAAAAATGTTAGCTTCTCCTTTTTTCTTCTTATGGAGCCTGACTGTTGCAGTCAGCTTCTAGTTGCTGCGCAGAAAGAACCGGAGCAAAAACGGCTTGTGGAGGAATGGGTTTATTTGGCTTACAGACTCGAGGGGAGACTCCATCCTGGCAGGGAAAACAGTGGCATGAGCAGAGGGGTGGACATCACCTCTGCCACAGCACTGGAAACAGCAGCAGGAAGGTGTGCCAAATTCTGACAAGGGGAAGCTGGCTATAACCTCCATAAGTCTGCCCCCAACAACACAGCTCTAGCGAGGTTGTAATTCCCAAACTGCCATCAGCTGAGGATCAATTACCCAGAACACATTCATTTGTTTGTGGGGGACACCTGGATCAAACCATGACACTGACCCAAGCAGGCATTTGGTTATGGCAAACTAAAAATCTCTCTCTTTTCCCCCTCCTCTTTCATCTAGGAGAACTTTGCCTTTAGGTTTGCTTCTGTGTTTATAATTCAGTGACAAGCATTGGTCCTAAGTTCCTTGAACTCTTATATTAATTCCTGTCATGCAGGAACTTTCTGGAAAGCAAGCTATACAAAAAGTGATTGGAATGAAGACTGAGTAGTTAGACTAGCAATAGTTCTTCTATTTCAATAACAACAAAGTCCCCAAATCACAAGGCTGGGTTGTTGGGATAGCTGATGACTTTAACGTTTGCTGGAGGCCTCACTTGTGTAGTTCACACTGAAGTAGTCCACCACTGTCGCTGTCTTTAAGGAGCGTAGAAAACGAAAACATGGTACTTGGTGCTCTATGACCACTTATATTGTAGCAATGAGTGATTACGGGGACATATGAATAACTGTGTTTACAAATCCCAGCACTCTCGCCTTTGCAGAAAGATTCGTTTAGATTTATTTTCATTGAACGTTAATAAACATGCAGAAGTCCTGACTGACTTGTGTTAGGCACTCTGGGAAATTATCTAGTATGTTAAATACAGAGATGAACAAATCTAATGAAAGTAGCATTGTGATATGGGAAAGTACTATTAAAGAGAACAAAGGTCTACATTCGATTATGAGTAGCATAAAGTTGGAATTAATTTTGGAACAAAAATGCCTTACAATTCTCTGTTAGTTCCATTAAAAGAATATGTGAACAAGTTAATTTTATTTAACCAAATGTAATCAAAATAGTATTATTTTAGCTTATGGCAAGAACAAAAATATTTCATTTTCTTTTTACTAAGTCATTGAAACCCAGTGCTTTGTTTAATTAGTGTGTTGTGGTTTTTTTTTTTGTGTGTGTGTATGTGTGTACGTGTGCACGCATGTATGGAGGCCTGAGGTTGACATCAGTATCTTCTTCAATAACTCTCCAATTTTTTTTTTATTGAGAACAGGTCTTTTGCATGAACCAAAAGTTCACTGATTAGGCTATCTAGCTAGCCAGCTTTTCCCAAGGATCCCCTGTGTCCACTTCCCAAACTCTGGGAATACTGGCAATTTCAGTTCCTATTAAGTAGTGTCATTGTCACATTAGGCCACCTTTACAGCCTTGCTGGTTGCAGCTGACAAGGTCATGCTCTTCTGCTGTCTCTACACATTGCCTGTTGCTTCCCTAGGCAGCATCCAAGCTCCCGGCATGTCTTTTATTTTGCAGTCTTCACAGAAATTTTAACATCATTCTCATAGCTCCACATATCTCTCTACTGTGGGTTATTTACAGACTGATCCTGCCACACATGAGCCATCCTCTCAGGCTGTTCTCTGAAATCTTAATGGAAGCCTTCATTATGCAGTGACTTTTTCATTCAGCATTTCTACAAAACTAGTGTCACAAAGATGATACTAAGGTCGCTGCCTGGGTGACCTGTATGCAGGCCTGCTTCAACCATGGCTGCAGCAACCTGTGAATACCTTGCTAAATTCTGGGGAAATGACACCCAAGTTGGTGTTGATTGGATGGTTCACCCTGGGACTTTTTGCTCTAATCAAAGAGATTGAAACAAACTGACACTTTTATAACTTTGAGCTATGGGTAGGGAATTACCAGATCTCAAGATATCCTCAATACATCTTTCCTATTTTCCTACTGCAAACTTCCTGGCTTCATTTTAATGATTCCAGTGTCTTTAGCAATGGTACCCTTAGAGAAAGCACCTATAAACAGACTCCTTTTTTTTTTAACAAGCTATAAGTTATTTTAAATCTTTCCACTTGGTCTTTTGCTCCTGATTCTGAGGAGACAATGAAACTCACTCTGTGCCCTAGTGCCTCCCTGTCTTAAACCTTTCTCCTCTAGATAATATAGACTGTCACTTTAAAATTCAGCTTCCCATAAAGCTTCTGGACATGGACAAAAACTTAAATTATTTGTGAAGGTATGTTGTAGTCAGCCACACATCGCTGGGATGAACCTCCAAACAAGGCACAGTTATGGGTGGAAGGGATTTATTGAAGTTACAGATCCAGGGAAGGTTTTATATATAGCCTTAGGGAGGGGTCTTGCAACCCTTCCCCAGACTTGGTGACTGCTTGAGTCTCTGGAATTTTCCTTCCTGTGCTGCCCTCCCAGGAACTGATGTTTGTTTCTAGCTCACCTGAGCCTCTTTATATCCTGCCCCATACTGGGAAGGCCATCCCTCCAAGATTAATAAACAGGTCAAGTTGACAACAAAATTTAACCATCACAAAGTGTAACACAGGTAACCTCTAATCTAATTCCCAATTTGTCCCCAACTTCCATATAGAAACTTATCTAGATTGGCCTTTCTAATCCAAGTTTCTATCAGCATTCTGGACTTCTTAACTCTCACCAGGATCAACCATGAAGTTCTACCTACAGCATCCAAGACTCTTTTTTTTTTTTTAGAACACCAGGGCCACCACCTTTTGGATCTGGCGTATGTGGGTCCTGGGGAATTGAACCCAGGGCCTTAGGCACTGGAGGCAAGTGCCTTAACCGCTGAGCCATCTCTCCAGCCCTCCAAGACTCTTTTGATCTTGCTCATTCAAACTTTGCCAAACTCCTTCTATATATCAGTTGTTCAAATAACAAGTTTTTCCCTTTTAGAAACACTGAACAGTATTATACTGTATATTAATACCAATTTTCTTTTTGACTTACCTGTGAATAAACATTTATGGTGCTTCTATATCCCAACTATTGTGAATCATGCTGTGAGAGATCTGAGACCACTGATACCTTTGAGATGATGAGTTCAGGTGTATATATACAGATGTCAGATTTCTGGATCAAAGGGTGGTTCTATTTTTAATCTCTTGAGTAACTTTGATACTATTCTCCATAATGACAGTATTACTTTACATTTCCATAACAATAATAAAGAGCTTCCTTGTCTCCATATTATTGACAACATTTTCTATCTTTAACATATATCATTATGAATATATGCATATTAATAAAAACTAAAAGGTTTGTATAGGGCCTCATAAGAGGCTCAGTGGCATAGATTTATGTCAAATACCTATCTTAACAGAAGTGAAGTAATATCTCATTATAGTTTTACTTTTCATTTCTAGTTTTACTTTTCATTTCTTTAATGATTAGTAATGTTTAGCATCTGTTGGCCATATACATATATATTTTCTTTTGGGAAATGTCTATTCATGTTTGCTGAGTTTTTAAGCCATTTCCTATTTTGTTGTTTTGAATTGTAGGAGTTATTCATCTAGAAATTTATTGTTTGCAGATAAGTTATTGAGTCACTGTTGATTTCTCTTTTTTTGCTGTGCAGTGTTCTTTTGTAAAAATATTTTTATTTATTTGCAAGCAGAGAGAGAGAGAGAGAGAGAGAGAGAGAGAGAGAGAGAGAGAGAGAGAGAGAGAGAGAGAGAGAGAGAGAGAATGGGCATTCCACACTCTTTCCACTGCAAATGAACTCACAATTCATGTGCTACTTTGTGCATATGGGTACTGGGGAACTGAACCGCAGGCCATCATCACAATAAACTGCTGAACTACCACTTTAGCCCTGCTGTGTATTTTTTATTTTGTTTTTGTTGATTGTGCTTTTTAGTCATATTTAAATTACCATGCCACTGAGATCATAATCTTCTTGTTATAATGTCATGACAGAGAATGAAAATCACTTGGCAGCTTCTGAAAGGACACACGAGGGCTCTGCATTTATAATAGAACCACCTCCTAAAGAACCACCTTCTATACCAATGCTGGGGTTGGGGGTTATTTCAACAGATGAATTTTTGGGAGGAAACACACACATTCACACCACAGAAATAAATAATAAAATATAAAAATTAATTTTAAGCTAATCCCCTCATGAAACCTTATTGAACGTCTCCTAAGAATATACCCAGACACACTTGAGCCCCAATATGTGATAAAGTTGATCCTAGAATATCTTTCCAGTTTCTAGAAGGTTGAAATTACCTTAGGAAGGAGCCAGATATCCTAGAGAAGTTCACACGAATCCTATTTAACTTGGATCACACCGGTCTTCTCCCCATTAAAGACTGAAGGGTGCATCTCCTCATGAAAATGCATTCATATCTGCAGGTTTAGGAAAAGGAGAGGAGGAGGCAAGCTTGGGACATAGTCTCCTTAGATTCTATCACACCATGTGTAGTGGTAGGTCTATATGGACTGGACTATAAGCTTCTCATTGCTCACGTAAGGAGGACGGTGCACACACTCCCCAGGGAAATGATGGCATCAGACAATCCTGCTTCTTGCTGGCTGAGACTGTGTGCCCAGGAACACATATGCACGGCTGCTCTAAGACTTCTCCTTCCCCTGAAAAGTTACTCATTCTTCCTCACGTTCCCAAAGGACTGAATTAACAAAGTTTTGTCAGTCAGGAAACATTTAATACATGCTAATTTGTGCTAAGGCATACAGGTGTATAAATAAATCACTATTTATGTGTTTTTATAAAAAGAGAACTTTTAAGAGACATTTTTAGTAACACTTTCCCCAAAGGAAATACTTCAACATCGAAAATATGACAGCTGAATTATTCATTAATATATTCCACAGTATTTTTACAAGTGATGACCATGTGGCAAGCACTGAGCTGGTCCTTGGGCATATTGCTGGGAGCAAATGTGATCATAGCTTCTACAGTGTGCTGAATTCTCTGGGCAAGGAAAGTTCTTGTATGCTGTGAATAGTTTAAGATGAGAAGTTATCCATTCTGCCTGTTTTTCCATGGAATAATTTGAACTGAATACTACTTATTGATTCACTGGCTAAAACTTCCCAATAAGTCGTAGGGACCCACACTTACCAAGTGCTTATAAAACTTTGCATTACTAGATAAATAAAAATGACACATTAAGTTAAGGAGGTTTGGAACAAGAAGGCCTGACTTTGAGGGAAGCAGCAGTAAGCAGTCTCCTTTTTCTAAATTGACTAGATGGTTTCCTTAATTCTCCCAAAGACCCAGAATTCTGAGGAAATGAGATTAAAGACAAGCTGCTCTTTACAGACTTGCATTGGATGCCTTTCCGTCTTTGCCAACAGCAATTTTTTGTCATTTCTTCCATGCGTGCAGCTTCAAGGCTTGCAGAAAGCTGTGCATGACCCAGGCCTTTCTGTAAGTCAGCTAATGATCGCCCAATCCACTGGAGAAAATTGACTTTGTCAAAACTCATGAGGAGCTACGTGCTGATCAATGTCTCACTGAAGTCAAGTTTCACACAAAACTGCCCAAAGCTGGAATTAAATGTCAGGTACAATTTAGCATTGATGCTCCCACAGTGCCTTTGGAGTGGGAGCCTTGCTCCTGATTCTGCACGTCAGATTAAGTCCCCATGGCAGGGTCCCCAGGCTACATGATCAGGGCCTGGCACACTGCCATACCACAAATCTCTCTGAAAGACCCACAGAGATGGGAACCTGGTACTTCCGGCTGCTCTGAGGCCAGGATCCTGGTGAGGCTGGAAGGGAAATGTCTTGGGAAAGGAGAGAGAGAGAGAGAGAGAGAGAGAGAGAGAGAGAGAGAGAGAGAGAGAGAGAGAGAGAGAGAGAGAGAGAGAGGTGTTGGGTGTCAGGACTGATTTAAATAAGACTGTTACTTGGAATGGCTAATCATAAATGGTAACAGGAGGACCAGCCCTGGGGAGTTGGAGGGCACTGTGTTGGGCCAGGCCATGAGTCCTGTGCCCAGCTTCCTCCACTGAGCCCCAATTATGCTCTTCCTGTGTCTTCAAATCTGGTCAAAGCTGATCCTCTGCTGAGGCCTGCCTTCTGTGGGCTTTCTCTGCCTTTTCTCTCTGCTCCCTTCTCTGTGTATCATATCCTACCATCTTTCAAGGGCCAGGTCAAAATTCCTTTCCTTTGTGGCTTTTTCATTTATTTCTGAACCTGTAAGGAAATTCTCACCCTCGGAACTTGTACACAACCTACCTGTGTCATTACTTGCTTCACCATTTTGCATCATGTTCACTATTTTTGTGTTTTATCTGTCTCATTCGATGCTTTGACAGTAGGACCCAGGTCTGATTGACACAGGATGTGATCTACTTTTAAATGTATAACCATACTTTATTATTGATACTTTTGTACATGTTTACAATACCTTTTGATTCCATTTCCCCAAATGACTCTCTGTCATCCTTCTCCCCCTCCCTCAAGCCCTTCTTCTTCTTCTTCCTATTTAAAATCTATAACTATACTTCTTCCTATCCTTGCCATGGATAGCTATACTTTTTATTATGGATCTAAAATTTTCAATTTCTCATTTGAGGGGGATAATTCTTCAGCAAGAGCTTGAGTCCCATGCTGACTAGTTGAGAGCTTTTGACTGTTGTTCTGATTAAGCCTTTGCTCTGTTATATCTAGCTTTGAAACAAGACTTTGCTCTTTTTGACTATGTGTGGCTGAAGTGAAGATTCAAACCACTGAGCCTGTTTTAAAATGAATTTTGTACATCTAATAAAATATTCTGGGGGGGTCATGATCTGTTTCTCAGCCACTTACTCCTTGTAACTCTGAGACACATTCAAATGTGAGGCGAACACTGTTTTCAAGGAACTTCTCAGGAACAGCCACTAAGAACTCATGTACATGCACCCGTTTTTCAGGCCCCACCAAACTTGTTCAACACAGTCCAACACTGGATTATTACTTAGTGTAAGACATTTAGTGGACAACTACCCTACTGTTTCTATCATCTTAGTAAGGACTGCTATAGTCAAATGGCAAAGAATATGTTCCCACATTGTTTGAATTCTTTTAAGATACTATAGCTTGTATCTTTCAGGATGCAGCGAGAGTGCTGGGGCTCATCTAACCCTACCAACTGACCGTAGGCCGATAGCTGAGATTCTGGCAAGAGAGGGGCCACCACAGTCATACAATGGAGGATCCAAATGGAACTCTGCAGAGAATGACGAGATGAACAAGGAGCCCACAGAGACAGCCATTAAATCAACACAGGATTAGCCAGTGGAACAGAAACCAACGATTTTCGACACAAAGACCCCTAAGCTCACAAACTTAAAGCAAACTTATTACTCATCCACCACGACTCAGGGAACTGAGCTGAAGAGGGGGCGGAAAGATTGTGAGAGCCGTGGCGGGGGAGACTATCCAGAGGTACGGCCAGGAGAACCTGGCTGAATACTAGGCTATCCATGGTCCCCTGTCACAAGGACTGATCCAGACGACCCATGGAGGAGGTTATCCAGTGGAGGGGAGAGGGGAGGGCAGCGGGGAATTGGGGATAACAACTCATTGTTTGCCCACTAAATGTTGTAACTCATTATGGACAATAAAAAAAAATTTATTAAAAAAAAAGATACTATAGCTGGTAAGAGGAGAGATTAATAGTGTCATTATCTGACCCTGGACTTATTGAAAAGAACAACAGTCATTGAATGAGCCATGCTGACTTCCAAAGAGACAAGCATAAAAGAAGGACAGACTCTGCATGGTTCCTTGTCATCAAGTATGGCCTCCCATGGCCGAACTCTATCTGTCCTTGCTCTTGGGAGTCAAAGCAATGAATTTTTATTTACTGCTGATGCTAACTTTGTAAAAAGAAGGGAAAGAAAGAAAGAGAGAGAGAGAAAGAAAGAAAGAAAGAAAGAAAGAAAGAAAGAAAGAAAGAAAGAAAGAAAGAAAGAAAGAAATTGTGCTGCTTTGGAGTAACTGCAACACTCAAGCTGCAATTTTACACAATTGAGACCCTGTCTAAATATTCCTGCCGAAAAACCCTGTCTGTCAGCCAGGTGTCAAACAGCATTTTACTTTGTAGTTTTTGGATCATCAAACATCATCACAATCGGTTCCACTTTTTTTTTCTTGAAGCAGTTTCAGCTATTAAACCATTGTGGTTTTTTTTTTTCCTCTCAAAGTATGAAGGATATCATCAGAGTCAGGATTTGGTAAACATCCATAGCAGAGTTTACCATGTTGGTTTCACTAAAAGATCCAACTTCCATTAGAGTACTTGTTTTTGCCATATGTATCTTCTTTATGAAAAGAAGCTCAAGACAGCAAAATGTCTAGATCCCAATGCAAATAGTGAGAAATGTGATGAGTCAAGTTCTGCTAGGTCATTTGGAAGGAAAGAAAGAAGAAAAGAAAGAGATAGATTGATTTTGCTATATATGAGAAAGGAAACGTGTGTGAGAGAGAGCAAGAGAGAGGGAAAGAGAGAGAGAAAGAGAAAGAGAGAGAGAAAAGGGGAAAGAAAAGGGAAGGATCTAATTCACTTTAGTATTTTATATCTTTAGTATTAACTGTAGTTCCTTGCTCATGAGTGGTGCTCCATTACTATATTTTAGTGTTTGAATGATGGATAATTGTAAATTGTCCAAATTCTGTTCTTTCCACATAAAGAATCAATAGTTAGGTAGCTTAAACACAGTAGAACCAAATGTGAGGAAGGTACACACACAGGAAAGGCAGGCTCCTATGGAGATAGATACCACAGCAGAGAAAGAATCCCATGTGAAAGAAGGAGACATTTGAGTATCACAACCTGTATTTGTACCTACTTTATTTTGTCCAATTGGTTCATGTATAGCCATAGTACAAATTATTTAAGATAAGCTGATTTGTATTAGTATCACTCAACATAAACTCTTATGTGTTTCTGTTTTCCTTTAGAGAATTGGTATACTAAGATCTTGAATACTGAAAAAAAAATAACAGAAAAGGTGGAAAATACAATAAAGATAACATAGAAATAAAGGAACATGCCATGTGGTGCAGGCTGATTACAAACCCGTGTTTTCCTTGCTTCATTATTCCAACTGCTAGGATTCCAGGCATGCGTCACCATACCAGCTCTATCATTTTGTATCCTAATGCTGACCCTCAGTCATCGCTCAGTCCTTCATCACCTTTTCAGTCTGTGGCCCAATGCCACTTCTTTCCTTGTCTCTCATCGGAACACTGGAAATAGAGTCCTAATGGCTCTCCCCACTTTCATCACATGCCCTCTCCCAGAGACTAGAATAAAGTTTAAACCCAAATCTCGTTTACTATCTACTTGTTTAAAACTATGAAATGATCCAGGAATAGGCTCTTACCCTTCCATATGACAGAAAGACCAGCTCAGCTTTTTCATTCCATACTTAATGTGTAAAACTTTGGGCTGTCACATGATCACATTCTCTGCTCATTGGCTCAAGGTGTCTTCATGACCTTCTGTGCTCCTCCACTGTGCTTGCCTGCTCATTCAAGTTTAAATGCCAGTGACTCTTGGATATTATCTCTGAGCCCCCAGGAAGCACTGAAAATTCTACTGTGGCCTATTTTGCTGAGTATGTGTTTTGGTCATTTTATCTACAAGACTTCCCATTATTCTAATATGACTGTTTTTTGTTCCCCACAACTAGATTAATCTTCTTAAGGGCTTTGCCTCATTTATTAGAATATTTCTGGCATGTATCTAGTACATAGCTAGTACTTAGTGTCTCTTTGTTGATGGGATGTGTGGGTGAAGTCAATGGAGGGTTCAAGGAGCAAGTTATTTATGAACCTGCATTTATGCATCTATAAATTTCAGTAAGTGGGTATGGGTGAAGGGATGTCAAATGGAAGGAACTGAGTATAGAAATCTCTGGTGGAGGAATCCAGGGTCAGTGTGAGTTATAAAGTAATAAAGAGAAATGAGAACTGTAGATTTTGGCTAGGTGCTAAAGGGCATAAAATGGAAATTTTGGATGGTTAAACGTTATTTCAAAAGGAAATGACCTTTAATAGGGGTCATGAGTAGCAGGGGAGAATGTTTAAATTGGTGAATAATTAAGCAGTCTGAAAGCCCCGGGTTCCAGTCACCGGTCCCTTCCCTCACTGAGATGTTGACCAAAGTGATCCATGAGGTTCCAAAAACAAGACAGAATTCTGTCAAGGCTCTTGAACACCCTCCCCAGGTCTGAGACGAAATCCTGTTGCGG
>PVHP010023502.1:0-27622 GCA_004024765.1 Zapus hudsonius
GTTGGCACTTCTCAGCCCATGCCCTGGGCACTGCCCATCACTTTATCAAATCATCTTAACAACCAAACTGAAAACAGAAATGGACCAGAGAGGTCACTACTCACCCTTTCCATCTGGATGACTTGGGCTTAAGAAAGTTTAACAACCTGCTTGAGGTTAAGGAAAGTAAACAGTGGTGCCAGGATGTGAACCTGGACAGACATTATGGAAGACTTCACTCTTTCATCATTCATTTCTCAGCTCTCATTTTAAAGCAGGGAATTTTGTTCTATTCAGTGCTATTTGGCTGGATCTTATAATCTCTGGTGGTTTTATGATGATCAAAATGTACTGACAAAATCTTGTAACCATGAACCCAATGTAGGAAAAATTGGATGTCAAGGAATACTTTTGCTCAAACCCCAACACCCGCCAAAGGAGTTCTTCCCTACGTGCTCAGTGAGCCTTGGCTTCTCTTCCAGGTGAGCATTGCTCCACAAGGGATGGTGGGAAGAAAAGATGCTCGTCTGACTTTCCTCAGGTCCAGGAGTCAGGCGACACGGAGCACACTTACCTTATGACTGCTTGTTTGTTGGGGTCATAGAGAGACATGAAGAGCTCAGCATCTTCCCCTATTCGGCACACAAAGTTTCTGACAAAGACATAGAGGCTGTGGGTGGGGGATGAGGAGATCCGAGAATACATCCCATAATCTGGCTGGTCTTTTGACTGAGAAACGAAAAGGAGAAGGGGAGAGATCAAGCAAATTAACTCAATACCATTTCAAACAGCAGAAATGCAGTCCAGGGTGTTAGAAGCCGCTCAGGCCTAAGTTTCATGACTCCAGCATTCCTCCTAGCTATCACCTCACAAGGTTCCTTTTATTTATTGTTTGTTTGTTTGCTTGTTGTTGTTTTTTTAACCTGGAACTCACTCTGTAGTCCCAGGCTGGCCTGGAACTCATAGGGATCTTCCTTTCTCTGCCTCCCCGGTGCTGGCACTAAAAGTGTGTGCCACCATGCCCAGCTACCACAAGCTTCTGCAGTCTGAGGGGCATCACTTTGACTCTGCTTGCCTTAATTTTCCTACCCTGGGAGATGGCACCAATGACCCATAATGCTTCATGAAGTTAGCATCATAAAAAGCACAAATTATAAAAGGTGAAAGGAAGAGTGCTTACAAGAATGTCATAGAAACTATCAAGTCTGTTCATTGAAATACCCACACACAGCGCACAGACTGGGAAAAATCTGCAAAGGATTTATCTCATTAAAAAAATCAATATATGGGGCTGAAGAAAATACATCTTATATATTATATATATAAGGATATAGATATATAGGCATGTGAAGGATATTTCATAATACCTTCATGGTTAACACATGAATGGTACAAATTAATATGATTTAGTCTGATTATACACACATACATTATATACTGATGATGTCCCTCTATCTTCCACTCTTATCACTCCCGCCCCTGTGCCCTCCAGGTCCTTAAAAGGCTCTCTTCTACTTCCCCATCACCTTCCTGTTTTTTCAAAAATCTTAGTTTCTACCTATGAAAGAGAACATACAATAACTGGCTAATTTTGTTTGATGTGGTGCCCTCCAGTTCCATCCAGTATTACTGCAAATGACAGGATTTCATTTTGAAAATTGAATAACATTCATATATATATGCATTCATATATGTGTTTGTATCTGTTATACACACATTTTCTTTATTCATTCCTCCATTAATGGATACAAAGTTGATCTCATACCTTGGCTGTTGTGAACAGTGCCACAGCAAATCGTGGGTGATGTCTCTTTGGTAAACTCATTTAGTTTCCTTTGGGTGTCTTTGCAGGCAAGAGTGCAATTGTCCGATTATATGTTAGTTCTACTTTTGGTTATTTTGAGAACCCTGCAGACTGTTTTTCATAATGACACTCCTAATTCACATTCTCACAGGGCATGAATGGTAAAGTACATGGACATAAAAGTTAGGCATACATCATTCAGCAACCTCCTATTTCTGTGACCACTGGAACCCAATACACATCAGTATTTAATTAAATAATGTAATAACTTGGCAGTGAAATTTCTCATGAAAATGTACTTCTCGTAATAAACTCTGGTACTCTCCATTTTATTCTATTCTGCTCCCATTCTATTCGACTTCTCCTTTTCCTCATTTAATGCTGGTCGATTGCAATTAAAATTACTTCACAACCCTGGATATCAGCCTGAACATTGAAAAGTACTGCTCTCTATAGTCCTGAAGAAAGAACGTGAAGTCAGTAGATCAGCTGTAGGGAGTTTCCTATCACTACAGGTGATGTGGGCATCCTATTGTGGAGGTGAATGCCCTTGAAGGGATTTAAGCATTGGTTACATGACTGAAATATAAGAACATTAAGTTTCATTTCCAAACCTGAGGTTTCATTCTAAATTACATTTTTGTAATGGTAATAATTCTTTGCCTTTAACAAAGCCCATTTTCCAAAGATTTCATTATGTTCCTCTCTAGCAAGATGGGAGAAAGGGAAATGAAAACGTAAAGAGAGAGAAGAAAGAACTGCATATAACTGAAGTGTTTCCTAAGTAAGATAAAGTTTTGCTTTCAAAATAAAGTCTAAAACACTACCTTCCCATCCCAATAAAAATACTTTAAAAAAAACTGATACAAGTATAGGTAAGGACTTTCTGAATAGGACTCCAGTTGCCCAGGAAATAGACAATAGACAAATGGGACCTCATGAAATTGTGAAATTTGCAGGAAAATGGATGAAACTCAAAGACATGCTGAGCTGAGTGAAACCCATGCTCAGAAAGTCAAACACTGAACATTCTCTTTCATGTGTAGATATCAGCTTTGAATTTTCAGATTTGTGTGTTTAGCCTAGAGTGTTGTAGAGACCATGAAGTTAGCAAAGGGCCATGAGGCCTTAAATGAGGGAAAGGGGATAACAGAGCACAACAGATATGAAAATAGTTGAGGGGAATCCTAGGGCTGAAAAGGATTTAGCAGAGATGACAGTAGGCAGCGGGGGAGCAAGTGTGGAAGGTTAGTCAAAACTTAGAAAGTTTAAAGAAGTCATATGGAAACCTGCTACTTTTAAACTAAAATATAATTTAAAAATAAGAGAAGAAATGAAGGTATCCTGCATGAATGGATAACGCTGCTGCTAGAAGTCATGGGCTATTAGATTTCCTGTGCCAGGTGTGGGATGCCTCCTGGTTGATCAGGGAAGCCCCAGGGCCCCCCAAAACAAGATAGGCTATTGCCATTGCTCTTGGTTGCCCACCAGAACTGAATGGCAAGACCCTATTGCTGAAGACACCACAGTTCTTGGTTACAGGACATAGAGAAATCAATCTGGAAATGGACTGGAAGCTTCCTTCCTTCTAGCTAGCTTTCACAGTGACAATGGGTGCTCTGGAGGCTGAGGGGAGAGGTCATCAGGTTCTCTTCCAGCCGTGGACCCTGTGCTGTACAATATGGAACTGCTGGGCAAGAGGTGCCCCTGATGCAATGGAGGCATGATGGTTTCCGACTGCTTTCTGACTGGATTTGAAGCCTGCTCCACAGAAGAGAGTTCATGTCTGATATTGTAAACCAGGTCAAAAGCCCATGGCTGGTAAGGTCATAGACCCCAGAGGAGGACCCAGGATTGCCATTTGTGTGTAATCAAACTGCCTTCTAAGTATTTGTTTTGATATTCACAGACTGGTGCTGCTCTCAGTTTTAGTCAGAACCGCCTCGTTTTAATTTTACTTTTGATAATAGACAGCAGTTAATAAAGAGACTCAGAACTGGTCAAGGTGCTGAAAACAAGTGAGTGTTGAGCACTCAGCCCTATACAGGTCATCTTACCACTCCCTCTAAGGCTCAGGGAACCTTGTGGAAGAAGGGGCGGAGAACGGCAAGGAGAGCTCTAGCATCTGGACGTGATGTGGCCACTGTACTTGAACTTACAGCAGCTGTGGTTATCTGCACAAGACCTGTACAAGGTAGGAGCAGTCAACATCCATCATAGATAGGGAGGGGCTCCTAAGGCCTCACTCCCCCCTGAAGAGCTCCTGACAGTTGATGTCACCAGGGGAAAGGAAGTGGCGTGGCTACTGAGAAATGATATGAAGAAGTGCAGTGGAAGCGGAGGATATAAGATAGGCTAATGGGGGTCTAGATGAGTTACCTTCTCCTTGCTGGGACAAAACGCTTGATTAAAATCAATGTTTTAAGAGTTTCTTCAGTTTATCATTTCCAGGTTTCAGTTCATCATGAAGAGAGGCATGATCACGTTCAGCCCCACAGTGAGGAAGCTGGAAATGAGGGATGCTGAATAGTCAGCCAGCTTTCTCCTTTTTCCTCAGTCCAGGAATTCAGCTCATGAGATGATGCTGCCCATGGTTAAAGGGGGTCCTCCCACATCAACTAATCTAATCTAGAAAGTCCCTCTAGATAAGACCAGACATTCGCTTCCACCATGATTCTAAATCCTGCCAAATTGACAACCAGAGATCAACCATCACAAGTCCATCCTCTTTCAACTTGACACTCACACGTAACACTTTTAAGACACAACCTTCTACCTCTCGCCCCACCTCATAGTGCGAAATTCATTCAGTCTAAAAGTCATCACAGTCTTTAACAGTGTCAACACTGTTTAAAAGTCTAAGTGCAGAGTGTCTTCTAAGACTCAGACAAGCTCTTTACTGGGCTCTCCTATAAAATCAAAAGCATGAACTAGGGTGTGGTATGGTGGCTCACACCTTAAATCCCAGTACTTGGGAGGCTGAGGCAGGAAGATCACTGTGAGTTAGCAGCCAGCCTGGGAAATAGAGTGAGTTGTAGGTCAGCCTACAACTAGAGTGAGGCCCTATCTCAAAAAAAAAATCAGAGGGAGAGAGAATGCGTGCACCAGGGCCTCCAGTCACTGCAAACAAAACAAAGCCCAGATGCATGCTCCACTCTGTGAGAGATGCACTATGCGAGTGATTGACGGAGAGGCTACTGAAAATAGAATCAAGCTAATTCAGAAATGTGTATCTCAGTTAACCTATACTGATCTCACTCTCCGATGGAGATTCTGCTTGTATCTTTCAGAATGCACCCAGAGAGCTGTGGCTCATCCAACCCTACCAACGAACCACAGGCTGATAGCTGACATCCCGGCAAGAGATGAGCCACCCCAGACATACCGTGGAGGATCCATATGGAACCCCGCAGAGAATGATGGGATGAATAAGTGAGCCACAGCCATTCAGTCAACACAGGATAAGCCAGTGAGACAGAAACCAATGATTTATGACACAACCTAAAGCAGAAGTACAGAGAAACCTAAGTTCTCAACAATAAAGCAGCCTTAATACTCACCCACCACGACTCAGGGAACTGAGCAGAAGAGGGGACAGAAAGATTATGAGAGCCTTGGTAGGGGAGAATACCCAGAGACATGGCCCCCCTCAGTTACAACATACTAGGGCCGGCGGAACCCAGCTGACTCCTAGGCTGTCCATGGTCCCCAGCCCCAAGGACTGATCCAGACTGCCCATGGAGGAGGATATCCAGCTGAGTGGGGATGGGGAAGAGGGGCATTGGGGAACTGGGAATAACAACTCATTGTTTGGCCATTAAATAATGTAACTCATTATGGACAAAAAAAAAGTTAAAGGTTTGGGGCTGGAGGGATGGTTTAGCAGTTAAGGTGCTCGCCTGCAAAGCAGAGGGACTCGAGTTCAATTCCCCATTGCCCATGTAAAACCAGATGCACAAGGTGGTGCATGTGTCTCGAATTCATTTTGCAGTGGCCAGAGGCCCTGCTTACCCATTCTCTCTTTCTGCCTGCCTCTTTCTCTCTCTCTCAAATAAATGAAATAGTTTAAAAATAAAAAAATCAAAAACTAATTACATCCTTCCATCATACATCAGCACAAAGTAACCATTCCCAATCTAAAAGGAAAGAAGAGGGGCACAGGAAGGAATGATCGGAGCAAAGAAAGACAGAAACCCAGCAGGACAAACTCCAAATCTTGTAGCTCCAGGTCTAGCATCTGGGACTTGCGATAGGATCTTCTGGGTCTTGAGAGGCTTCCCCTCCAGCTGCGCTGTGTGTAGTCTCTCCTATAGGAGGGTCCACCTCAAACCTTCAGATGTTTCTGACATCTTTAACATCCTGAAGTCTCCATTGTTAGAGTTCACCTTCGCAGCTTTGTGCAGTGGCCTCATAGGACCTCTCACCCTGCCTCACACTGCTTAGCCATAGTGACTCTCTGGAACTGTGACCTCCATCCTACACTTTTATTCTTCCAAAACCTGTTACTGCATGATTGACCTGCCACATTCCACTACCAGCCAGGATGAGCCTGGCCTTGGATGACGGGCATACAATCTCTCTTTCCTGACCTTGGAGAGCAAAGACCACTTCCAGCAGTTCTCTTGCAGGCCTTTTCTTTTTAAAAGAATTTACTTTTTTTTTCTATCTTATGCCTTCAATTTATTGGGTCTTGCCTGTGGGGCCTCCTTCCTTGTCCCAGTGCAGAGCAATTTGGCTTATCATTAATGGTGATAATCTCCTTAACAATTGTAGCAAATGTGGCTACAGTCTCTGGGCTTGAGACTTTAAAATTGTTTTCTATTTCTTCCTGTGCCTGTGGTGTTTTGAATGTAAATGTATGTCCCCCATAGAGTCAGGTATTTTTGATTAAGCTTCCTACTTTGTCTTCAGCAGATGGAACCCTGCTGGAGGAGGTATGTCACTGGGGGCAGATCTTGAGTCCAGACCTACTAGATGTGTAGAGAGCCAGCTTGAGCTCTGGTTGGTTGTACTTGTGTGTGCAGGCTTTTATCTCTTTGCTACAGATATATGGAAATGAGTCAGACTCTTCTACTATGATGGCGCTTGCCCTGGAATCTGTAAGCCTGAAATAAACCCTTTCTTCCCATGAGTTGCTTCTGGTTGGATGCTTTATCCCAGCTATGAGAAAGTAACTGAAACAGAAAATTGGTATTGAACAGAGGGGCTGTTGCTGCAGTCAAACTGACCATGTGGTTTGTAGGCTTTTGGAACTAGATAATAGGAGAATGTGGAACAATTTAGAACATTGGACTACAGAAATCTTACAATGCCATAAGCAATGTTTAATGGACCATTATGGTATGAGTTCAGAAAATCAGTAAGCTGAGAAAAATGTGTCCAGACTGTGAGGGCTTTTCTCACAACGTTTCAGAGCAGAGGGGCTTTCTTGGGAACTAGACTAGGGCAGTTCCTGTGATATTCTGACTGTGTTCTCATTTCCTGAGAACTTAAACAATTTAAAAATAACAGACTAACCTCTTTGGGGAAGGAAAATTCAATCAAATCTGTGGTTTGCCATCTCTTTGCTGCCTTGTTTCAGATCCACAGTAAAAGGGAGTAAAATTCAGAGCAGAAAGATATGAAAAATATGAAGTTTTTGTTTTTGTTTCAGTTCCCTTCTCATTGCAGGGACAAACACCCAACCTGACAAAAATCAGTTTAAGGGAAGAAGAATTTATTTTAGCTTACAGTTCCAGGTTCCAATCCATGGTGGCAAGGAAGGCATGGCACTAGGAACTGGTCACATTCAGTCCAACAGGAAGAAAGCAGAGCAGATCAATGGATGCTAAACTCTTGGCTGTCTCCCTCCATTTTATACAGTTCAGAAACACAGATCATGCAATGGTGCCAACCACAGGTAGGGTAGGTTCTCCCACTTCAGCTAATCTAATCTAGAAATTCTCTCATAGACTCGACCAGAGATTTGTTTCCATGGTGAGTCTAAATCCTGTCATGCTGACAATGAGAGATTAACCATCACAGAGATCAAAACACAGCATACACATGTATGAAATTGTCACAAATAATTAGAATAAGTGGAATTTCAATCAATGAAAATAATGATTCAATAAATTTAAAAATGAAGCTGTTTTCAGATAATAAACAACAGCTATAATTGACTGTTTTATAAAAATAGAAAAATTTAACCCTCTGAAATGCTTTTCTGGCTTTCTTCCAAATTGGAGTTCTTTCCCATAATCCCTCATGCCCTTCTGAATTTAGACTGTGCTGCCTACACTACTCACCATGCCCCACCCACACTGGAATTCTCTGAACATCTGGGGCTCAAGCCGACCTCAGGGCCATGGCACTTGCTGTTCTCTCTGCCTGGAGCACCCTGTGCCCACAGAAGCCCAGGCCCAGTGGCTTCACATTATTTTTTTACTTCTGAAATAAACTTTTCCTGGCCATGCCTTGTAAAGTAGCTCCTGACACATGTGCCACCTTGTGCATTTGGCTTAATGTGGGTACTAGGGAATGGAACCTGGGTTTTCAGACTTGGCCAGCAAGTGCCTAACCACTGACCAATCCCTCCAGGGAGGGACCCTTCTCATATTAGGCAAATGTGATATAACCATTTGCACTATGGAAACCTGCTCACATGACCTTGTTGATTGTCTTTTAGAAACTCATTACCAGCTGGAATTAAGTTTCAAGTAGAGTTTTTGAGCTACCTTTCTTTTGTCCTCTCTGAAATGTAAAACTCCAAGAGAGCAGGGAACTTGCCCAGCATTTAACTACTTGTGGGATGGAGGCTGAATGGCTCACAGAACTGAGTACCCAAACATAAAATGTGTGTGGTTACTGATCATCTCAGGTTGCAGGACAGATGGCTCCTTGAATAATACACAGCCTACTATTTTAAGTTTATGATGTACTAGATGCTGGCTTCACTTGTCCAAAACCTATTAACCAAGCTCACCATTTCTTCTTTGATGCGCTCTGTGATTTTATCCGTTGCTTCCTCGTGTGCATGGAACAAGCTGATAACACTGGTGTTATCTGGGTCCAGGATGTTTCCGTCTTCATCCCTGACAATCAGATCGAGCTCAAGGATTCTGAAATGCAAACACTGGAGGTGAAAATAAATCAGCAGAAGCCTTTAGGGCTCTTGTGAATAAATTCATACCATAAATTTCAACTGATCTCTGAGAGTCATACAGACACATAGGAAGGCTCTATCTAAACATCAGACACAGCTGGGGCACATGTCAGCAGGATACAACCTTTCCAGAAGAAATGGAGGCAGTGTGCAGTTCATTTTTTTTTAAAGTACATTTGTGGGCTGAGAAGATTGCTCAGTGGGTAAAGCTTGCTAGGCAAGCATGAAGACCTGAGCTCAGATCCCCAGTGCCCATGGAAAAGCCAGGCTGTGGTGGTTCAGGCCTGTAATCCTAACACTGGAGAGGCAAAGACAGGGAATTCCTAAGGCCCACTGGCTAGTATGTATAGCTGAATCAGTGAGCTCTAAGTTCAGGGAAATAGTCTGTGTCAAAGAATAAGAGGAGAGGAATTAAGGAAGACTCCTGATTTTGACCTCTAGATTGCACATACACATGAATACACACCCAGACTTAGACATGCACACACACACACACACACACACACACACACACACACACACACACACACACTATGTATTTCTTTAGATAATAAACCAAAAGAAATATCCCACTTGAACATGGGTGTCTGCTGCACATTGTTTACATCAGCAGTGTTGGGAAAAAAAAAAAAAGCTAAAACTCTATCCAAAGAGAAATGACTAAGTAAACTATGAACTATAAAAGAATATTGAGTAGCACAGTTTAAAAATATTATCTAGCTTTGGTATGTTTAATGATGCATCTCCATAAAATCAAGTATGGAAAATATGTAGTACATGATATGTGGAAAAAAATAAAACAACAAAACAAACAAATGGGGGGGGGCTAGAGATATGTCTTCATGCTTAAAGGCACTTGCTTGCAAAGCTAGGGTTTGATTCCCTAGTACCTACATAAAGCCAGATGCACAAAGTAGTGCATGCATCTGGAGTCTCTTTGAGTGGTAAGTGGTCCTGGTGTTATGCTTATATTCTCTCTCTCTCTCTTTCTCTCTCTCCTTAAAAGTAAATAATATTAAAAAATGAACCACAAACCTAGGCCGATGTGTTACCTGGGTGCATGTATAAGAGTAGTAATAAACAAAGAAAGGTCTAGACAATGAAAGAACCAAAGAACCCAAAGGGTCCACCTGTAAGGGAGGCAAGGGGCCTGGGGCTGGAAGATGTGTTGTGGCTTAGTTAGTTTAGTGTTTTACTACACAGATGTATACACATAGAGATATTCAAATAGTATTCAATAAAACTCTGGAAATAGTTGTTAAGGAAAAACTATCTCATATGTATATTGATTGCTGTCCACAGCTGGCTCTTAGGCTATTTGGCATCTAGCCACAAGCTTTACCTTGTTTGGTATTGATTTGTGTCAACTACATCTGTCACTGTGCCTGATAGTGATACTAACAGCAAACACACAGCATGTGCATTAAAATTATTACATGGCTGATGAGAGAGCTCAGATGACAAAGTGCTTGTCTCACAGCATGAGGACTTGAGCTTGATCCTCAGTATCCATGGCACATGCCTGAAATCCCAGTGCTGTGGAAGCAGAGACAGGAGGATCCCTGGGGCCCACTGGTCAACCAGTTTAGACTAACTGGTGAGTCAATGGGAAACATTGTCTTAAAGGAGATGGACAGGGATCCTGAGGATGACACCGGAGGTTGTTCTCTGGCCTTCACGTGCCCATGAGTGAGCACACACCCACACCCACACACCTGCATGTGCATGAAAAATAAAAAATAAAATAAAAATCTTACAGACAGTAATGTACTTAATTATCTTAACAACTCTATGAGTTACTATTAATAATTCCTTTACAGATAAAAAAGACTAAGAATGGGAACTAATTTGTTCAAGATTATAATGCCAGTAAAGACTAAAATGGGGCCCATGTCTGCATCCCAAATATTTACAATAGATGTTTCTGCACTTTGGAGCAGAGCATGGGATGTCTGGGAGGGAAGGCAGATTGAAAGAGGCCATAACTTGAAGGTTCCATCATCTATGCTTAGAAGAAACAGGGATGTGAGCTAATGGAGGTTCTGAAAAGGCCAACAGTGGTCCTGCTAGGCACTATTACTGCGTACCAGACTCCTAAAGGACAAGAAAGACAAAGGAGGAAGGTTGTGTCTTCATCTGTTATTGGAGAACCAGATGGAGAAACACATCTCTCATCTCATCCAAATGCAAACGGAAGGAGGCCAGGGTCACCCGTCACCGTTGGCCCACATTCATTAGGAAATTAACTCTCGCCTAGATATGACTCATAGTGTTACATGGCCACACTGCTTAGCAGGCACTGCTGCGGGGGAATAAATGCACTCAGCTAATGCTGACAGAGGCTGTGTGACCTCAGGAAAGATGGAGTAGGGCCAATACATAATTTAACACCAAGATATCTCCAGCTCTTTCTCTTCAGAATTCATCAAAGTGGATTCAGTTCTAAAATGTATGAATAAAACATTCTCCCAGGTCCAGCTGTCCTGGGCTTTGGAGAAGTCATTTGAGGATTCCTCACTGCTCGGGTATCAAATTGCTGGTCCACTCCCAGTCTCTCTTGGAATCATGGAGTCTTAATAGCCATGGAAGAACCGATGTGCTCTCCATGACCCATAGTGGGACAATGCCACCCTATTCTTTGTAGGTAGTGGGGCACTTTGACATGTTCTCTTGGGGAGGGGGCCTCATTGCCCTTTTCTATTCAAGAAGTGATCCCATGAACCCAAGATGAGAGCTGGGGAAGAAGCCCCACCCCTGCCCCTGTAAGCTTTTAGAAATGGCTCCTGCCAAAACTTACTATTGTATTCTGAACAACCCCAAATTTCTTCACTTGGCATTGAGGGATCAAGTTTCCAGTCCCTGTTGGCCTCCCTACCTTCCTCTCCCAAGTTCATGTTTACCACTCATCTCCTCTACTGTAGTCTCTCTGAGTTTCTCTTATCCACTCCACTCCAGTTAGTCAGGACAATGTCTTAACTACAAAGCTAGTCACATTTTCGAGTTTCTATGACTGAATACCTTAAAGAAACAAAGAGAGGAAAGATTTACTTGAGCTCACAGTTTCAGAGATATCAGAGTAATTATGGTGGTGGGGGGAGGGCAAGCTGGAGCAGAGTAGGTCACATCTTGGTGGCCAGCAAGCAGAGAAAAATGGTCTTAGGAAGAGGCCAAGGAAAGATACAGTCCCTGAATGACTCCCAATGACCCACTTCCTTTCAGCACCTAGGAATCATTTCATTACATTACAAATCCATCAAGAAACTAACACAATCTTCTCCTCTGGGAAAACATGCTCAGAGATGTACCTAGGGGTGTGCTTCTAGACAGTTATTACAAACTCAAGTTGATAGCACTTCATTTAGTAAACTCCTGCTAGTCTTATAAATCAGGGCAGTGGTCACCCACTGAGCCTTCTCAGACCCTCTTGCCCACTGACAGGAGTGTCATGATACTACCCAAAGTGTCTATTTGTTTCTCGGCCTCCTTTACTAACCCATGTAGTGGTGAAGCACTTAAACTTACAAGCTGCACTACCAGGTTCAAATTCCACTGCCTCTTGGACCAAAACACCTAATCACTCTGTGAACCTCAGTTTCCTCATCAGAGAAACGAGGGTGGAAAGAGCCCTGCTGTTAACAAATGAAGGCTGTATTATTCTTTGTTAATGTCTGTGCCTGTGAGCCCTACCAGATGTGCCACAGAAGTCTGTTATCTGAACAAAGGAGTGTAAGGAATCCTGACCTTCTCCAAAATTTGGCTGCCCCTGCTCTGGTGTTCTTTCCCTTCTGCAGCTAGCTCCACCCAGATGCTGACCTTATGATTCCAGGGAAGCCAACCACCCCATATCAGAACTATGAGCCCCAACATGCCAGCCTTCTAGCTGAAGCAGTAGGGAAGAGAAGGCAGAAGCAAGGGGCCCCTTTGCTTAGGGCCCCACTTTCTGTGGTAGAGCACCTCTCACTTCCCCAAAGTAAATGACTGAAAATGAGACACATGCCCAGGCCAGAGCTGGTTCAGAATGAGACCTCGTCATCCTCTTTCTTCCGTTGCCATTGTCCATTGTTTGAGTATCTAATGGGTGATAGCCTGCTCTATACAGGACCATGGAGATGACTCAAAATCGTATTAAAAGAACTCAGGAAATGAGAAGAAAGTTGAGGCAGTCCACCAGGGAAGGCTTCCTGGAAGTGAAAGCCATTTATCCAGCCCTAGTCCAACTCTGGAGCCCAATGAGGAACTAACTTCTGAAGGTTCCAGGAGGCTCTGCAGAGTGGCAAACATACTCCTTTCCTGTGTGCCCAGCTGAAGCTGCATGGCAACCCATCCTGTCTCTATGGGATGGAATGTGCTAGAAGCAGATTCAAACACACTTTCCAGATGCCACCAGGGGACCAGCAGGGTATTCTGATCCTGGGAGGGAAAGCAGCTTGCTCTGAATCTTCTGCCTGGTGCACATGACAGGGGCAGGAGAGCCTGGCTGCTGGGAAATGTCTCTCCCTTAAGGCTTCCCCTCAGGCCCAGGGTTCTGGCTCCACCCTCTGTGGGCTTTGAACATGTGCTGACCTCTGCTTTATCCTGCAAAACACAAGGGTCACCTCTCCAGTGTGCCTTCTGTGTGTCATCACACTTAGACAGTACACAATGACTGTTTACTTGCAGCTTTCCCTCAGCTAGACTGTCACTCTTAGTGGACAGGGACTGCTATTTCTACAGCCCCAACACCTAGTGGCCAATCCCTCCAATCACATGTTAGTGATGGAATAATTGAACATATGCAAAGATGTTAGAAGGGCATTCAAAAAACTGAGAACAGGGAGGTCTTTAGAGCTCCTCGACCTTCCTTCACCTGCCTAGGTCTCAATTCTGTTATGTTGTTTAATAGATGTACAACTTTTGGACAGCTAACTTCTTTATGAATCTTCATTGCTTCACTGAAAAAAAACTGGGATAATAAAACTGTGATTAAAAGAATTAAATGAGATAATGCATAGTAAGGTGCTTAGCACCAAGCCTGTGTTAGTTATATTACTGCTATTACTATTCTTATCAATAAATTGCTTTGCCTCAAGAAGTATTTCATTTTCTCCATCACATCACAGCATTCAAATTCTAGCCTCTCTTTTTCCTTTTACAAACACTTCCATAACTGTGTAAGAGTTAGCTGGAAGCCGGGCGTGGTGGCACACGCCTTTAATCCCAGCACTCGGGCGGCAGAGGTAGGAGGATCACCATGAGTTCAAGGCCACCCTGAGACTACATAGTGAATTCCAGGTCAGCCTTGACTAGAGTGAGACCCTACTTCGAAACCCCCCCCCAAAAAAATGTATAACTTAAAATGGGGGAGTGGACATTGAACCTCACACAAGGCCTCAAAAGAGAGTTTTGTCAACATGGAGATAAAGTAATATCAAGCTGAAAGTGAGCCAGCATGACTGTGCTCCCTAGTCCCTCAGAAGTGGGTTAGGAGTGTCCTAAATCAGTGTGCTATAGGTAACAGCCATCTTCTAAACAAGTCTTCACTCTGCTAGAGTGTCCCTGGGCCCCAGGGGGTGATAATAAAGGCCCGTGAATAGGGTTATGGTAAGAGCCTTCTCCCAAATAGAAAGTGGCAAACACAAGTCTAAAAATGAAACCAGGCTTCTGTAAAGGGAAGAAGGAGGGGTGTGGGAGAAAGCAGCTTTTCAGAGGCCAGAGATTACTTGTTGCCATAGTCTATCTTGGATGTGACTTTTTGCTTCAGTTCCTTCAGCTCATCCTTGGGCAGAGTTCCTGAGAGCAGCTGGGACCTCCACTCCATCAGGTCGTACATCATGGATTGCACTTGGAGGAATCGCTCCTTTTTGCTGGCCTAGGAGATGGGAAACAATTTTGGTCACCTACATGGAAAGTATTGGGCAAGTGGGTCCAAAATCAGTAAAGCACTGTCAGGAGATTCACCTTGAACCTGTCTCACAGCCTTGTCCAGATATAAAGGAATAAGTCTCAGTTGTCAATAGATTTTCTCCCCTTGGGCCAGTAGTGTTTCTCAAAAGCAGATGTATTAATCCCAATCACTTTGTTTTCCCCACCCCACCCCCATCACCAAAGTGCTATGAATTGGTAACTTTTGATTTGTGGGACATCTAGATCATCCCCTCCAAGGCTGGGGAGCTTTACAGAAGAGGCAGAAGAAAGGATAGGAGAGCAAAAGGATGGTGGGGGGGGTGCTTGGAATTCTGCCTCTGGAAAGGATATGGACATTGCATTCATGAGCTCACAGCAGCTCTAGTTATCTGAACAAGACCTACACATGGCTGTGCCCATCAACATTCCATCGTGGATGGAGGTTTCCATCACTTCTTGAAGAGCTACTGATTGTGGATAGCTGCTCGAGGAGGGGAAAGACTTATTTTCAGAGTTGTAACCACTGGTAAGTTGCCCATGCTTCAGCAATAACACCCCACTCATGTTCATGCAGGCAACCCTAATTGGACTCAGTCACAAAAAAAGAAAGAAGGATGGAAGGGGGAGAAGAGAAAGAAGGAAAGAAAAAGATAAAAGAAAGAGTGAAAGAAGAAAGGAAGGAAGGAAGGAAGGAAGAGGAAGTAGGAGAAGTTGGAAAAAAGAAAGGGTTTAGTGGGGAGGGTAGAGAATGTAATAGGAAGTTAAGTATCAAAATACATTTATACATGTATAAAATGTCACGAATATTTTTAAAGGAAAGAAGAAATTGTCTCTCTCAGGTTTATGTCTTAAATCCTTGGTCTTCAGCTAATCGCACTACTTTGAGAGGAAGGTCACTGGCAGTGTGCCTTTCAAGTAACTTGAGGTCTTAGTGCTCAATGGGACATCTGTATCATCCCCTTCAAGGACCAGGGGTCAAAGTCACTCTAGTCCCTACCCAATTTCTGTATCCTGTACACCACAAGGCCAACACTCCACATGCTGCCATGATGCTCCCCTTCACCCCGAGCCCAGGATCAAGAACTAGAGACTGAAATCTCCAAAACTGTGAACCAAAATAAAGCTTCCCACCCTTGAGTTATTTCTCAAAGATATTTGGTCACTGTGAATAAAAATGAAGTCTGACTAACACAAAGGGGTTTGTTGCATAGGATTACCACAAACATCTGCTGTGACAGAGGCCCCAGAACTCAGGCCCTTTAAAGTTGGAGCTGGGGGCCACTTCTCTAGTCATAAGTCTATTGCTAGAGTGCTATTCCCAAAGACGTGGCTTCTGACAGACCTGTAGGATACAGGGTGGCTTTGAGTAGATACATCAAGTAACCATAAAAGAAAGTCAGTTTCATGATTATTTAACTTTAATATTCTTACACATTTGTTAATTCATTTTTTAGCGAAAGAGTGAAGGTTTGGGGAATCAAAGCTTCTCATGGGTGCTATAGTAAACATCAAATAATACTGGTTTTATTTTCATGCTTGTTTGTTGGATTGTGGTTTTGTCGTTTTATCTGAGATGGGATTTTGCTCCATAGCCCAAACTGGCCTCAAATTCTCCTGTGTCTGCTTCCTGAATGCTAAAACTATAGGTGTGCACCATCACATTTGGCAAGATTTTATGTTTTGGTTTTTATTGTTTGTTTTGCAATACTAGAGAACAAACTCAGGCATTCATGTATTTTAGGTAAGTGCTATCCCTAGTCCACTCTTTCTTTGTATGTGGTTTGTTTGTGTGTTTGTTTTTCCAGTGCTGAGGAGGAACCCAGGCCTTTCCCTTTGCTAGGAAAGTACTCTACCAACCACTGAGCTAAATCTCCAGCCACTGAATGTAATTAAATACCATTCTTCTATTTGTTCCTAATGCTTTTAGCTTTCCTTTGGGGCAACTGTGAGTGGTATAGCTAAAAATCATATACCACTGGTCCTTGTGTCTCATTCCTGGAATGGGTGACATGAAGATACGTAGAGTGACTGACAGGGTTTTGAGGACCACTTTTCAACCATAGCTGTGCTTATGCTAATAAGACAACTGTTGACAGAAGCCTAGATAGCTTCAGAATTGGGCCCGATTACCAGATAAATTATCCACATCATTGATTAGGGGGGTGGGACTTTCAGCCTCATTTCCCTCCCATCTTTCCCCCACCAAACTAGAAGGGACTAGCTGGAGATTGAGTTCAATTACCAATGGCCAATGATCCAGGCATATCTAACCCACTATGAACCTGACCCAATACAAAATCATACACTTACATAAAACATTATGAGATGTTTTTAGACTCGATTATGCAGTCCTCAAGGGTGAACTTTGTAGACAAATTGTGTAGCAATGTCAAAAAGTTGGCCATGCCTAAATCATGCCTCTGTAATGCAACTTTGATTAACACTCTTCTCTTCATCAGTAAACTGGAGGTGTGTTCCATGTGTTATATGCTCATGCTCTGGGAGGGTGAAGTTCCCAAAGAGGATACAAAGGCACTGTGGCCCCAACCAGCTGGCCTACCAGTCTCTTGTATTGGGTTGTTCCTGAATTATATCTTTTATAAGAAAACTGACATCATAAATAGAGCCCCTTCCTGAAACATGTGATATCCAATGAGTTGTGGAACTGACGATGGGGAGGAGGCATGCAGGCAGGGAGAGGCAGTGGGAATCCCTCCTTGAATGAGAAGCCAAGTCCCACAGTGATGTAGGAAGCCTGGGGACCCTGGCTTGTAACTGAGAAGTAAGCGAAGGCAAATCTGAGGGATACACCTAAGGAGTCTGATGCCAGTTCCACATGGTCAGTGTCTGAGTGAACTGCCAGGCATCCATGTGACCTGAGAGAACAGAAAACTGCTCCAGGGAAGATCCAAGTCCAATCTAGGTATTACCTGGAGATACGGCCAAAGTCATGGATGTGATGCTGAAATGATTGATGTTTAAGAACTTCAGGACTAGAATAAAGGCATGACAGATCTGCTATTGAAGTGTGTGTGTGTGTGCGCACGTGTCATGAAGTGTTCGTACACATGTGTACACATGTGTGGAGGCCAGAGGTAAACAATAGGTGTCTTCCTCAACTGCTTTCCACCTTATTTTTGAGACAGGATTTCTCACTGAGCTGAGAGCTCTCCAATCTGGCTAGACTAGCCAGTAGACAAGTGCCAGGTCTCCTCCTGTCTCCACCTGCCCTGTGTTAGAGTGATAGGTGGCACCACCAATGGCCTGGCTCTTTGCATGAGTGCTGGAGATCTGAACTCAGGTCCTCGTGTGATGCTGCACGCTCTTTACTGACTGAACTGTCTCCACGGTCCCCTTCTTAAGAGAAAATGTCAAATTTCTATGGAATGGCTGCATAGATGTTTTAAAGAGGGTAGAGTAGATGAGCAAGAACTCAAGCCACATGTCTACTGGTTGCTCTCTTGTGTGATGTAAATATAGTTTGAGAGTCTCCCAAGATTTCATGTGTTAACAGTTAAAAGTTCATCCCCACTGTGAGGTACTAGGAACTAAAACGCACTATGATTTTTAGAAGTAAGGCTTTGGGGCAATGATTATGAAGAAATAGAGCCTTGTGGATGGAGCCTCCATGTCTGAATCCTTGCAACTTCAAAGGAGAGGGAGAGAGATCAGATAAACACACACACACACACACACACACACACACACACACCTTCCCAGTCTCCTGTCATGTGATGCTCTGTGCCACACTTGGAACTCTGACACAAAAATACCATCTACCAGAGTTAGCCTCTCCAACTAATACCTCTAGAACCATACCCTGCCTCGGGTATGTAATAAAAAACAGACCAATGTACACCTTAAATTTCTTGACACTTTATGGGCAACAACAGGCTTGGTTGCCCTAATCACTGCATATTAAGAAATTTCTGCATGGATGCCAATATGTAGGTAAAGGTAAGGCTACAAATAGCGTGCACACCCTAGTAGGTGCACACAGTGCTGTAACAAACATGCAGAGTAAGCCTCAGTTGACATTTTCACTCCCAGCTTAATGATTTTCTTCGCTAATTGTTTCCATTACGAGCTTTAGAGCATCAAAGAAGGGTTGTAAATTGGATTTGCTTTGAAACAAAGAAAACGTGCAAAATGTACTCTTTGTTCTTTTCAGGTTCACAGGTTCTTCTTAGATCTGCATACAATAGTCATCAGTTAATTAATATAAGACAAGAACCTACCTCAAGGCATCAGCTCAGTGAACTCATGATCAAGTCCCCTGAGTTGATGACAAAGGCAGGTTCCTAACCCCTGTCAGAAGAAGGTTCATCTTGGAAACAGTTCTCAAGAACGTTCACATACCAACCCAAGTTCAACCATTTTTGCACTAGTTTAAAAAAAACATAAGGCTTCCACCAGAACCTGTTTATTATTTGTCCATCACTTTTTTGAAAAATCTATTTAGTCTGTCACTACCTGTGTGGCTTTAAGAAAAGCATTTAACTTCTCTGGGTCTTAATGTCTTCATACATAATGGTGTTTGGCATAATAATCACAGAGCCACCTTGGCCCATTCCACTAGAGGTTAAACACCAAATTCAAAGAAACTTTACGGCTAAAAGGCTCTTCCAGGGACCAGGTCGAGCCTCACCACATAGAGCTGTTTCCAGATGCTGCCCCATTCCCACAGGGTTGTCGTCACTTCTTGTGCCAAAGGAAGTTCAGCAGGAACGATGTTCTCGGTGTTTCTATTCAGAGTGAGAAAGGAAAGTAGTGTGAAATGGAGACCCAGGTATGCACAAGATAAAAGAAAACAACCCTTGCAGATTTGCTTGAAGCATGCAGCTGACAGGCGGACCCTGCTGACATTAGACTCCCTGGCACACCAATGGCATTATGCAAATGCAAGTGACTGTCTTCTCGATGTCCTTCTTCATTCTCACTATTCAAGACTATTCTGCTTTAATAAGGCCCAATCCATGTGGACTAGCTCTCCTATGGAGAGAAGACACAAACATGTATTGGCATGCAGAAGCCGCCATCCTGCAATCGGCCAGCTCAGAGGGTGAAAGTCAACAGCACAGAGGTATCCCTGAGCCAGGGGAGGGTCAAACTGGAGTTTAAAGCAAGTACCTTCTTTTCTCCACAGTCACTTCTTTGATATGGATAAAGGATGTGGGGAAGATGCCCTGTTGGAAACAAAATAAAATGATATAAAAATCTTTTAAAAATAAATGAATTTAAAAGGCACATTTGACAAAGATGACTCACTACCCTCGTGGTTTTCTTTCTTTTTTTCATGGAGTTACTGGCTTTTGAAGCAATTAAACTTTAAAGCAATCTTCCCTGGGTCAGCTGCAGCAAGTGCAGCCTCTAAATCCATTAGGGACCTTACCTGTAAAGTTTTGTGCTTCATGAGGTGCCCTCTATACCAGTCTGTAAAGAGAAGACAAACAGTTCTGACATTTCTTCTTGGTTTCTTTTCTTTTTCTTTTGTTTTGTCTGGTTTTGTGTGTGTGTGTGTGTGTGTGTGTGTGTGTGTGTGTGTGTGTGTGTGTGATATGGTGCCTTGTGTGTGTAATGTAGTATGTGTGTGTATGTTGTATGTGCATGTATGTTGCCTTGTGACACTCCATGTACTTGACTGCAGAGAGGTCGCTTGCCTGTGGTGCAACATCACCTCTGTCTTTCTTGCCTCTGGTCTTGTTTGGCGCCTGAGCCTCCTTACACTCATTCCAGAAGGGGCGCTGCTCCCCTGCAGGACAGGAATTGCAGGCACACTGGCCACTCCCTGCTGTCTTACATGGGATCTGAAGATTTGAACTCCTGACCTCTCAGGCACACCCCCCATCAGGCACTCATGCTTGCCAAGGAAACAGTCTTAACCACTAAGCCATCTCTCCAGCCCAGTGTCTGTTTATTTTTAACTAGCAAAGAAATGACTGCAAAGTACTTTAGACATTTGGTACAGACCAAATCCGGAAGCCTACAGTTTCTGAAATCTTGGATTTGTGTGACAACATCTCAAAACAACACCTGAGGGTGGAAGAGTTTCATTCATTCACGTAGTGGTGTAGATTTCCTTCTTTTGAGAAATCAGGGCATCTGTGAGGCCACCAAGGCCCTGGGAGTCCCCCAACTGCAGACAGAAGGAGGACAGTGGCACCTCTCAGACAAAGCAGGTGCCTCCAACTCACAGCCCTGCCATGGTCCCTTTCCAAAATTACCTGCCTGTGGTCATGGTTAGGCATGGAAAGGCTTGGTGATTTTGGCAAATAATCCTAAATAACATTGATAGAAAATGGTATCTAAAATATGCCTTTGCTAATGTTAGCATTCCCAAACAGTTAAGTCTAGGGACAAGAATTTTAAAGGATTCTTTCCTTTACAGGAATATCAAAAATGACTCAACAGAAATCCACATGATTCGCAGTCCTCTGACAAAAATGGCTCTCAGTATAATGAGTCTGCTGGCCTTTGAGATAATATGAGCAGAGCCACATGGTAGCATTCATTGTCTTTGTAAATAAAAAGCATCTGTCAAGTGCCTCATTAACAGACCCTCATTACTGGGTAACAGATTGCTGTGAGAATATGCTCTCTACAGACTTCCCTGTAAGCCCCCAAACACATAAGGGAAAGTTGTCCCTTCCAGATGGGAGCCAGTTTGAGAGTCAGAAACTAAAGGAAAGTCAGGGGACCACATTCCACCTGGGATTCTGGATTGAGAGAAAAGAGGAGGAACAGAGAAGGAAACCAGGGAGCTTGGAGAGGAAGCATGTGGGACTTAGAATGAAAGCACCCTTCCAGCCTTGACAACCACATAGGGCAGGAATCACTACTATCCCATCTGACAGGTGCGTGGCCTACCTGAGACAGAGAAATTTGGTGACTTTTCCATAGTTACACAACTAGTATGTCACCCTGTCAGGATTTGAAACCAAGTGGCCATTTCTAGTCATCTACTATTTCCATCAGCTCAGCACCTGAGGCACCATAACTAAACTCGCCCTAAGTTTCCCTGTAACTGAACTTCTGGTGTATGAAAGCTTTTTTACTTCATGAAGCATCATGTTCTATTTTCAGTCGTCTCTCAATATTTATCAATTACTACTAAAAATAACTAACAATGAATTTTAATCTTTCTAAGTACTAGCTCTAGGCCAGCATCTCTGTTAAATATACTGGTTTTCTTGTCTCAAATTATAATTTAGGGCTAGAGAGATGGTTCATCAGTTAGGAGCACTTCCCCTGAAGGAATGAGGATGCCCCAGAAGAATGTTGGAATTTGATACTCAGGACCCACATAAACAGCAGGGTGAGGCCATGCACATCTATAACCCAGTTATATAGTGGAGCAGAGACCAGAGACTCTCTGGGGCTCACAAAGACTGAAAAACAAAACACACAAACAGAAAATAAGAAAGGTCCAGGATTGGTAGGAGACTCGATGAAGTAAGAACAGGCAGAAAAGAGACAGAGGGGGACACCCAGCATGCAGGTGAGCACACCCCTTTGCATGTGAGCACACCCACTGCACGTGAGCACACCCACTGCAGGCAAGAGCATGGAATACTGCAAGGGCACATACACATACATACACATACTTACCACACTGCAGACACACACACCACCACCACCACCACCACCACATTATATACATGTGCACACACACACAAACCCCACATTATAAATTAATCTTCAGGACAATGCTATGAAATGAGCACTACTATTACTTCAGTTTTGCAAATGAAAATAGAGGCAGAGAGATGAAGCAACTTGCTGATGGCTGAAATTGAAACTCAAACATTTGACTGCAAAGACAGTCCCACTGCCTTCACTGCACCACAATGACCCGTTGATTGTAGCTCAGCCTGATTCCACCAACCAGACAGGAGTGCATCTCGGGACCCCTGCTACCAGCTACCGCTCACAACACTCACTGTAAGTATGCAAAGCTGCAAATGCTATCCTGTTGGTTCCTCACGGCAAACCTGCAAGCTAAGTGTTATCTTTCCTGTTTCCTAGACAATGTTGAACTGTTGAACTCAAGTCAGATGACCTAATGGTCCAAGAGCACATGTGTCAAAGCTCAAATCCAAGTTTGTATGAATTCATAGCCAAAGTCTTTACAATTGCTTACCCACACTGATGGGAACAGAGCACAGATACAGAAAAGGGCTCTAGGTTGCAATGGCCTGGACAAGCTTGATGGCCAAGGTCACTGTACTAGGTTGCAATGGCCTGGACAAGCTTAATGGCCAAGGTTACTGTAATACACCAGAAAGTAGAAAATACCAAGTGCAATGGTAATGAGAGGTAGGCAGAGGGAGACCCTTAGTTCATGAGGGTCGAACCTTCCAGAATGGAATTCTGGTAACAAGAGAGAACTCTCCCCTAGTATCTCCATGTGAAGACAGAAAAAGGAGACAGCTATCTGCAGACCAGGAACTGACTCCCACCAACACCAGATCCACCTGTGCCTTGAAATTGATCTTATTGATCTTCAGGTTTTAGAACAGTAAGGAACAGATTTCTGTTGTTTGAGGTGCAATGACTGTGGTATTCTGTTACAGTAGCCTGAATGCCTAAGACGTGCATTCTAAGAGAAGCTGAAGACAGGAAATTTTGCTTTACAATTCTTTTTTATAACTGTGAAGTACAAATTATTCAAATTGTCCTTCCTTTCCACACTCAAAATACCACTGTGAAATAACTAAAATTCTCCAATAATTTAGCAACAGGAAAAAGAGAAGATTCAAAATATCTCAGAGCCTCAAAAAAGAATCCCAGACCTGAAGATGGGTCCTGTACACCATTTCTAGTCAGAGAGAGGTTTGCTCCTGCCACTTAAGCCTTACTGCTTTCATCAGAGAAAAATGACACCTCGTCTCACAGGGATTGCCACAAAAACTATTTTAAGAACAATATTATGAAGAACACACACCTAGTAAAAGAAAGAAGCTATTCCAACTTCCAAATAAACATGGCCTTCACATGGACAGAAGGAAGAGGATGGACTGGGTGGGAGGCAAGGGAGGGTTACAACTGCATCTGAAATTGTGCATTTTAAAAAACATCCAATGTCCAATGTGTCTGAAGAATGGCTTGGTGGATAATGCGCTTGCCACACCAGCATGAAGATCTGAACTCAGATCCCCAGCTTCCATGAAAAGCCAGGCACTGTAGCAGACATCCTTAATCCCAGTATGTTTTTCACAAGAGGGGAGGAGGAGACACGACAATCAACCAGAGGTTCTCAGGCCAGCTAATCTGGCAACTGGAGAGGTGAACAATAGAGATTCTGTGTCACATGGGTGGAAAGTGAGGACAGACACCCCAACTTGTCCTCTGACTTCTCCTCATAATCTGTGGCACACTCACATACATGAGCACATACATACACAACACACCAACACACAGCAAACAAAATGTCTGAAGTAACAATGGCAAAATGTTAAGATTTCTGAGTGATGAGCCCCTGAGAGTACTTTTATTTTCCTCTGCAATAAATATCATAATATCAAGATTAAATACAAGCCAATGGCCACCACTGGCTAAGAGCATGCATTCCAACTCAAGCCTTTGCAAAGTACAGAAATTAATGAGTAAAAATGTGGCAATTTATGGATTGGAAAAACATTTAAAAACTACAGATCTAATAAAGTATCAAGTTTTTGAAGGACTTTTACAATTTAACAGTATACAAAAAAAACAAACAGTATACAAGCAAATAATATAATTTAAAAAAAATAGGCAGGGGACCCAAATGGACATTTCTCCAAAGACTATACAGAAATGACCAACCCAACGGGTGCATGAAGTTACTCAACGCTATTAGTCATCAGGGCAAGGCAAATTAAAACCACAGTGAGACACCACCTCACAACCGTTAAGACAGGGGCCATCAAAAACCAAGCGATAAGAAACGTTGACAAGGGTGTGAAGAAGAGGGAACCCTATTGGTGGGCTTGATAATAAACTATGTTCCACTTAAAAAAAAAAAAAACAGTACGGTGATTAGTAAAGAATTGAAAGTCGGGCTGCCGTATGCCCAGCAATCTCTCTTCTGGGTACATACCCAAAGGAAATGAAATATCACCTCTTTCACTCACATACTCATTACAGCATTATTCACAATAGTCAAGATGGAAGACAACCGAAGTACCCACCAATGGGTGAATGAGAAAGCAAACTGATACAGGAATGCAACAGAATAATAATCAGACTCTAAAAAAGACCCTGCTATAGATAAGTCAAATAAGACAGGCACTGAGCAAAGAAATATTACATGTTCTCATTTATACATGGACTCTAACAAAAAGAATGAAATATATATTGAGAATAAACAGTGGCTCCCAGTGGGTAGAGAAGGCGGGATAAAAGGGAAATGGAGAGAAACGGGCTCTAAGTAGTAGATATGTGGGATGTCTAATGTACAACATGAGGCCTGGGATGTATATAATTGCCCTGGATTAGACATGCTAAATCAGTCGTTAAAGTCTAGCTGTTAAGGCTACATTGCCAATAATAGCACGGAGCTGTGAGATGACGGATGTGTCAGTTTTACCACTGCAGTAGCCATCTTGCCAGCTGTCTGCCATAGCATCGTGCTGTATACCTTAAATAAAAACACTAGAATGTACGCTTTTTAAAATTGTGCCATCCGGAATCAAGTTTAGATTAAAGATCTACAGCTGACATCGCAGTGATCTCTTAAATAGTGCCTATCTCATCAAAGTTAAACCAGATGAAATATTCAGAGTTCTCCCAGCACCTGGCATGAGGTAAGTATAGGAAAAAACTTAGTAGATACTAAGTTTTATATTTTTCCATCTTTTAAAAAAATATTAATTAAAATAATTCTATAAATAAGAAATTGAGCACATTTTCTATTTTATTTACAGAACCTACAGGTTTCTTTCTTTCTTTTCTTTTCTTTCTTTGAGGTAGCGTCTCACTCTAGTCCAGGCTGATCTGGAATTCACTCTGTAGTTCCAGGCTGGCCTCAAGCTCACAGTGATCTCCTGACTCTGCCTCCCGAGCACTGGGGTTACAAGCATGTGCCACCACATACAGCTTATTTTCTTTTTACTAGTCATTTCAGCACATTTTCATCACAGAGGAGATGAGTCACCCTGGAAGTTGACTGACACCCCAGCCTCATGCTCACTCAAAGGGGAAGAGATCCTCACTTGTAAGCTCCTGATAATGGGGCTTAAGAAAACAGAGTCCTCTTCACACCAATCTGCCTCTAGCACAGACCAGAGTAAAGGTCAGTCTTCTGGCAAAGTGATGCTTTTAACAGATGCCCTGTTCAAGCTCATCCGGTCACCATTAGATGGGTCAAGATTGCCCTTCACAGGGTCCTCAGTACCGCAGGTCTCCCCCCTTTTGGGTGTGATGCATTCTGTAAGCAGGAGGTTCACACCTGAGTAGCACAGAGCTTTTGCAGCCGCACCCAGTGCGCTCCTGCACATCTGCTGGCTGGCCCATAAAGAGCTTTAAGTGTTTTCCAGTGAGAAGAGCAAGTCTCGGAATGAAGCCACGGTGTAGCCTGATTTCTACACGGCAGCAGCAACAGCTCAGAGGCAGAAGGTCTCTCAGCCTCTTCTTTACCCTCCCATGCTCTTAGGTTACTGGTAAGAGAAACCCAAGATTCTTCTTGGGCGTCTGTCTGAAAGTCCCACTTCCTTCCCCAATCAGATGGAGCTCATGGCCCTGACATTCACGAGTGTCAGTAGGTGGGATGTGACTGTTCTTGTACTCCAGAGGATGAGTCAGGAAGCACATAAGTGTGGAGCAGGCATCCTTTGTGAATGTCTTACAGTGAAGAATCAAAATAAACGGTGCTATCCCAAAAGAACTTCCCACCACGACCTGTGTGCTCAAACGGGAGGGTGGAGGAGTGTTGGTATATCTGAGCATCCTGGGGAACGTGCCAGGATCATCACAGGAACGGGGCACCTCAGTCCACAGTGGTGTAGCTGTGGTATAGTGAACAGAGAACTGGAAAGAGAACCCCATACCCCCTCCTTCCCCAGGCCTTGCTTAAACTGGGGAGAGGGAAGAAGGGAGATCTTAAAGCTATTTAAAAGTACAAACAATGATTTAAAAAATTCACATTCCAGCCACCTAGAATTCTTCATTACTATCATCTTATAATATTTATAAGACTGTACTTTAAAAAAACTTATTTATTGTTAATAATTAGAAACATTGTATGAACAAATTTTGTGTTGGCATCCCCATTTCCCTCCTCCCTGCCTCCAATCCACTGAAGGCCCTCCTTAGTGGGATTGCTGGAATGATCCATGGGATGGAGGACTATGAATTGTACAAGCAGTACCCAGTTTTTTGTTGTTGTTGTTGCCAAGACTGTACTTTTGTCTAAATTTATAAGTTCTATAACTTATTTAAGTATAAGAACATAAATATAAACGCTTTTCTGTCATAAGCAGAACTGCACTGTAAAAGCTAGGGTTCTCCTTCGGGAGAGAGAATTAGAGGCTGGAGTAGGTAGGAAGTGTCCCCTCCTACCTGCCCAAGATTTTCATCTCTGTGTGCAAAAGGCTTTAATAGGACTAGACTGGGATCTAGTGTCCTCTTATGTAGGGCCCCTGTGAAAATCCTGTCCAAACACACGATAAACAGAAGGAGGTGAGCAGTTCCCATTGCCCTCTGGACACTCCTTTAAAGATTAAATTATTCACCTCAGAGAAGGCTTCTTCCAGTTGTTTGCCTGCTTAGGGTGTGTGTGTGTGTGTGTGTGTGTGTGTGTGTGTGTGTGTGTGTGTGTGTGTGTGTGTGTGTGT
>PVHP010023503.1:0-27311 GCA_004024765.1 Zapus hudsonius
GACAGCATCCTCCTGGACTCATTTACTCAGAATATTTGGACCATCCACAGCACAGATGCCTGCTCTAGTCTGAATGATAACCTTTGTTCTCTTTCTGTGGAAATGGACTACTCACACTTTTTGCAAATTGCTAACAAAATTCAATCACCTTTAGATTAAATGTCTTTTATAATATGCATGTAATCATTACTCATTAAAATGTTATTTGTGCATAGTGAATATTCATTGAATGAATGAAAAATGACCATTCAGACTTTAATAATCTATAAATGTGCTAATTTATATTAGGCTTCTGGTCTTTTGGATTGTACAACCTATTAAACAATAGACAACTCCCTAAAATGTGGATGTGTTTATTTACATGTTAGTGAAATGTACTATTGTACCAATATTTTATTTACATAAAAGCATATACAAAATATAAATTTAAAATAGGAAAAAATAAAAAAGAATCAATGCCTTTTGGTGTTTTTAATTAATGTTAAAATTTTAATATTCACTAAAATACTTTATACATTATTAATATGCACAGGGAGAACAGTGTAACAAAATATATATCTTTTGAAAAGTTATTTATTTGAGACAGAAAGAGAGAGAGAGAGAAAGAGAGAGAAAGAAAGAGTCTGGTGATGCCAGGGCCTCTGGCCCCTGGAAATGAACTCCTGATGTATGCACCATGCTGGGCATTGGGCTTTAATGAGTAATAGGGACTCAAACTCAGGTCATCAGGCTTTGCAAGCAAGGGCCTGTAACCACTGAGCAATCTCTCCAGCCCATATCTTTTTTTTTGTAAACCTTGACCTACTTCAAGCTGGGTTTATTTTCTTAGTTTGTTTTACTTTCTGTCGGATCCACATGGAGGATGCACCATTGTCCTCCGTTACCAAATCTACTACTCATTGTTCAGTCCTTCATAAAAAATTATTTTTATATTGTACAAGTTTATTCACCAAAGGTTTTTGTAGAAATTTGACTAGTATTTTCTACATTCTCACTATCAGCCTGGCTTTCTTACAAATGAATCAGAAGTTTCTGTGTTTTAATATTTTTTAGCAAATATATTCGAAAATTAGTATGTGAATGATTAGTTTCTCAAAAAATACATGGGTCATCATTAAATGAAATATTCCAGATGCAGAAAGACTAATATTATGCTTTCTTTTGTATGCCAAATCTAAGTTTAATATATATATATATATATATATATATATATATATATATATATGTGTGTGTGTGTGTGTGTGTGTGTGTGTGTGTGTGTGTGTGTGTATGACAATAGAAAGGGAGAAAAGAAACTAATAGGAGAGGAAAGGTGACCATAGAAGTTAGTAGGGAAAAAAACACTTGCCCAATAGGAAGAATATGAGCAGAGTACAATGATATGTACGGATAAAAATGTCACAATGAAACAGATTACTTTGTACATTAACTAAGAAAAATAAAATAAGGGGCTGGGGAGATAGTCAGCTGATGACGTAAATTTGATCTATAGAACCCAGGTTTCAGTCATGGTTGCACACACATAATCCCAGTGTTGGGAAAGCAGATACTTGTGGAAAATGAATCCATCTCAACATTTAATATTTTTATGCCCTCACTACACAAGATGTGGCTCACTAACCAGCTGTATAAGTATCACCTTGGAGATTATTAGAAATCAGACTCTCGGGATGGGTCTGAGATCCCCAGGTGAGTCACACATGCATTCAGGTTGAGACTGACGGCCACTTCTTGGCCATAATGTCCTGTTAAGGAAAAGTCACTGAATTTCACATATGGCACAACTATGTAGCCTGACTTTAGTATGTATTTTCATCTATCTATGTATCTATCTATGTATCTATTTATCTATGTATGTATGTATGTATCTATCATCTATCTGTCTATCGTCTATCACTATCAACTTATCTATCATATATCTATCATCTATGTATCTATCATCTATTTTCTTTTCTTTTTTTCTATCTAAATCACCTGCTTCATTGGTGGTGACACTTGGTTTTGCACAAAGTCATCATCTGTGAAGAATGTCTTCCTTAGTGCCTCTTTCCTTGAGTGACTTCCATAATCCATTCTTTCTCCTGTTCACTATAAAAACAAAACCTATCAATATCATTAACTTAGTCAACATTTGTGACATGCATGTGGAGCAAATTAATTAATGACAGTTAATTGTAGTAGATGTACATATGTACTTTTAAAAATTTTTTTATTGATATCTTCCATAATTATACACAATAAACCATGATAATTCCCTCCCTACCGACCATACATATGTACTTTAAATAATCATCTTCATTTCGATCTTTCTCCTTTGGATGACTTCTCATCAGACACAATCAGAGAACTATGTCACCTCACAGAAAAGCTGACTGAGAGCTCGTTCTTGTTTGTGGTGTCCAATGGTTAGCCCAGACATTTGTCTCTGTAACTCTTTTCCTGCTATTTCTCTTCAGGCAGGGAGCCTTTGAAGCTATGTGTTTGCTTTCTGATGGTCTAGGTAAAGTTATACACTATTCCATCAATGCCCTGGTCAGGGGATACATCACGCTACACTGGAGTGAGAGGAAGGGTCTCCATGTGTAGAACCCCATTTAAGATCCATAGATAATAACCACAGATGCCTTGGCCAATTCTGTATAATCTCCCTGCAGTGTGCCTGCATCCTGCTTCTGAAGCACAGAGGAGTATTTATAGAAGGATTCCTCCTGAAAATAGGGAGGAGCACGGAGGGCAGGTGATGATCACTTTTGGGGTGTTTGAAGCAGGTGGGATCAGAGCTCCTTTCTACCAAATTACTTTTCTGCTCCCTGTTCTTCCAGGTTAGCCTGGGAGTCTGACCGCTTTGACCCACAGGTTCATTCTTGACCTTCTAGATGCAATATGTATGAAACTCATAGCTGCCTTCATCCTTGACTTTATAGGCATTCCTTTTCTTTCTGTCCACCCTCCCCCATCCACAAACACTGTAAATTAAAATCTTTCATAGTCCAGTCCTCCTAAAAACAAGCTTCACAGAGAATATTTTTTCTCTTTTTCTCAAGAGCAGATTCATCTACTCTGTTAAGGTAGTAGGCAGCTTTCCTCTTTCTACCAAAGCAGTAAAGCTGACTTTGTGTTGTTGAGTTTTATACAGCAATGCTGACCTATCACAAAGTGTCCTCTGCTTTGCTCATTAACCGCAGTCCAGTGTTAACCTTTCCAGATGTAAATCATACAGCAGCGCCTCAGTCTGAACAGAACAGGAGGGAATGGTACAGCCTCCAATCCCTCTTATTCCCTTGGATACTTGCAAACTGCTTTTCTTCTTGTGTTTGACAAAATGTCAAACTGTATTCCTCTTGGTGTTAGAAAATCCTTCATCCTGGCCTGAAACGGTTCTCTGTGTCATTTAACTCTGCAGAGTGGGTTCAATGACTGGACCCTGGGCTCAGCCACATGACTGTGGGTGATTAGCAGTCATGATGCAAGAAGAGGCTGTAGATGGGCTTGAGCACCGGAGCTTGCTCTCTTCTATCTCAGCCATCCCCAACAGAAGGTCAAGCCTGGGCAAGCCCACTGGATCTGGGATGAGTCTGAGGGTCATATGATACAGTTGCAGCTTACCCATTTCAGCAGTCAGCTGAGAAGCCTGTGAAAGTTATCAGAATCAAAATCGAGTCACTTTTGTCAATTATGGCCAATAAATGAAAAAAGCTGAGAAAGGTTTATTGTAGGAGGAATTAAGATCCACGGTGGAGGCTAGCTGAAAGACTCAAGCCAGAGAAGTCCCTGCTCCAAAGGGATTGGTAAGACTGAGGGAATCTCCATCACACACACACACACACACACACACACACACACACACACACACACACACACACAATCTCTGGAGTCAGGCATAGGCATGATGGCATATGCCTTTAATCCCAACCCTGGGGGGTGGTACTGAGGTAGGAGAATTGCTATCAGTTCCAGACTAGCCAGAGACTACATAGTGAATTCTAGGTCAGCCTAGGCTACAGCAAGACCTTACCTTGAAAAAATAAATCCCTGGAGATGAAAAGGCTCTGGAGACACCTATACTCACATGTGGAAAACAAAACATAAGAACCAAAAGATTTCTTCACATAAAAGACCAGAGAGGACTAAGAAATAGTGAAGGACTCAGAGATTAAAAAAAAATCCTATATGTAATCAAAATGAAAAGGTACCCCAAAGCATGACAGATAGAAGGCAAGCAGAAACATACTCAGCCAGGCTGGGTAGGAGAGAGGTAGACTTAGTTCTCAGGCCAGGTCACAGGGCATAAAGAGAGGAGTGGCCCATGTCTCAACTGCCTTTATACAGATCAGACATCCATCAGGGTGAGCCTGGTCAGCAGGCTCAGGTCTGTCAGCAGAGACCTGTTTGGTTTGCCTACTCCAGGGGCTGACCCAGGAGGGGTCAAGACCTGATTGGTTCATGGATTCAGAGGCCTGCCACAGAGAGGCTGAGCTGAGGAAGACTCAGGGAGCCCTGCAGGGAAGCATCTTGGATGAGACAGAGTCAGGTGTGAGTTCTGGTTTTTCCAGGATGTGCATGCAGAATGGCATCTCCTTGTTCCCTCTTTGGATTTCTGTCCCTGACATAGAAAGCTATCTAACTCTTGTTTCTCCTTCACCACCATGAATGCATTTTCACATGGGTTCTGGGGGTCAGAACTCAGGTCATCATTTTAACAAGCATTTTACCCAATGAAGCATCTCTCCAGCCCTCAATGATATTTTGATTTCTGTCTCCTTTAAGCTTTGCACCTTTAGCTCCAGCTTTGAACAACCTACCCCCAGCCTTATCCTGGAGGGTCAAGGAGGAGACACACCCTCAGTTTACCTCTGTTTATCTCATCCACTTGTATCCAGTGGCCTCTTTCCTAGCCTGTCATATTCCAGATGGAAGAACCCACAGGAGGGCTGATGTCTTGCTCATCATCACTGTATGATCTGAATCCACCACATTTGGCAATGTTTTCAGTAATCAGTTAACTGAGTACCTGAGAAAATAAATTTTTCTCTACCTTGTATACTATGGATATATAAGTATACCTTTTATTTCCTCAAAAATTTCCTCCTCTTGTCTATCATCTCCAAATGGATTTTGTTCTTATTTTATTGGCACTCTTGTTAGGTCCTATAAAAATGTCTTCAATGCTTTTTACTAGCTATGACAGAGCTATAAGCTTCTCAAGTTTCTCCTGTCTCTAATGACTTCCATATGGGGACACGATACACTAATGCTCACTTCAATAAGCTGAAGCGATTGTTAAAGCAAACTGAGCTACCTCCAACTCACCTCCCATTTTAAAGGGCCCACTAAAATTGATTTTGTGAAATCGGCTTTTAAAAACTACCCTTCTTAAGAAGAAAATATAAACAGGGGAGGACTCTTAGCTCAGGAAACACAGCCTATCTGGAGACCTAGCATGTTTCACTTCACTGAACAGGAGGTAATAATGCCCATTGGCACAGTGCAGTCAGACTCTTTCTGTCCACATTAATGGACTCGGAGCTCTGAAAGATTCTGAGAACAAATAACTTCAGCTTCAGCTTTGAATGTCTTTGTGAGCGACTCAGCTATGACATGGGCACAATTCATGTGTTTGTGCCGTGGAAGCAACTGTGCTGCACAGTGTTGTAGCACAATATGTCTTGTTCATTGATACTGTGGCTCCTCAACTGGGGTGTCACAATTCTATATCTAAAAACTTATGACTGCATGAAATATGCTGTTGCTATCACAGGGGCTATATATATAGCATGCACATGCGTGCACACGCACACACACACACACATACACACACACAGAGAGAGAGAGAGAGAGAGAGAGAGAGAGAGAGAGAGAGAGAGAGGTACAGAGTGACCTGGGACTTCTATTTACTCTCCTCTATGATTACAAACAGAAAATAGCATTGACTGAGTATTTTTCCAATTTCCATTTGGAGGTTCTATATCCTGTGCAAAATGAGAGTCTGGAATACTAATGAAAAAAGAATAAGAAGTTTCAAAATAGGAAGAAAGCTCTTTAATGTCTTTGTTTATTTGTAGATTCCTCCAGTCAGCCAGCTTTCCTTTTCTTAAAGCATGCGTGTGCAGGTGCATGTGTGTACGAGTTCATGTGGCAGTCTGAATGTGATAATGTAAATGTATGGCCTCCTTGACTCAGGTGTTTTATTAAAATTAAGCTTGTAACTTGGGTGTCCAGTCACCTGCCTGGAGGAGGTGTCACCAGGGGCAGTGTGTTTGGGAGCAGATCTGAATTCCAGCCCAAAGGTGTGGAGAGCAGCGGCAGCTCTGGCTGTGTTTTGTGGTGCTGGTTGTTGGTGTTGTTTCTCTGTTTGGATCTGTGAAAGGGAGGCAGCTTCTTCTGCCATTGATGGTGTTCCCCTGGACTCTGTAAGCCTGAAATAAACCCCTTTCCTCCCATAAGCTATGACCGGTTGGATGTTTGTCCAGCAATGTGGAGCTGACTGCAGCAGTTCACATGTGTGCTTGTGTAAGTGGAGGCTAGAGGATAATCTTGGGTGTTGTTCCTTGGGAACTCTGTCTGTCTAATTTTGAAATAGTCTATCATTGGCCTAAGCTTGCCAATTAAGCTAGACTGGCTAAATGAGCCCCAGGGAGCCCTCCTGCCTCCCACCTTCCCAGAACTGGCATTTATTTTACATGGGTTTTGGAGATCAAACTCAGGTGATCATGCTTGTGAGGCAAGCGCTGTACCCACTGTGCCATCTCCCCAGCCCATAGCTGACTGTCTTGAACCCTCATCACTCTGCTCAGCACCATGATGAAATGTCTTCTACAAGCTTGAACACGTAACTCAACTAGACAGGCAGAAGAAAGGGCATTGAGGGACTCAGCAAACGGAAGCCCAGGCAAGATCTCTGGAGGACAGATAACCCATGTAAGCTTCTGAGCTGCCGGGGGCTTTTGTAGGTTCAGGTATGTTTTTCACACCAGTTCTATTACTTTTCTTTAAGTAGAAAAGCTATACTATTAGTTGTGTCAATAGAGTGAATCGCAAACTGTGAAGAAGCATATTATGCAACAGAGAGAAGTGTTAAGAGGAGAGCGTGTGGGCTGCAGCAGAGAAGCAGAAATGAATCTTAGAGAAAGGGTCTGTTGGAGGGTCAGCCAGCCTCCTAACCTTTAGCTCAGCAAGAGCGTTTCCCACCCATCTCTACCTTGGGGTACAGGGCTTGTTTTTATAACCCTGCCAGACCTTTGCTTTTCATTGGAAGAAATAGAGTTCAATATGTACAAAGTTCTGGTTAGTCTTTTTCCAGCCATAAAAAATTATAAAAACATAGACAATGTGCCTCTCATGGCTTTACAAAGCAATAGAGCTTCTAAACTCTCATAATTACTAAGTAATTATATCCAAAAATTATATATGCTTATTAGCACGTTGTAAGTAGGTGCTTCTATAGTAACATAATGTGCACATGAGAATCACATAAGAATATGTGATCAAATATAAACAGAGGTGCTAATAGTGTTTTATTCCCATAAGATCTTATCTACCAGGTTTGCTGTTGTAAAGATGGGTCCTAGGCAAGGGGGAAATTGCTTTAGGTGTTCATACGTGAGCCTACATAGCAAAGGGAGAGTGAGAAGCTGGTGAATCATTCAGAGAGTGAATTTATAAATATGGCCTACAGACTTCAATTTCCTACATACCCCTTTCATTCCAAACTAAAAAAATGAGCAAGTAGTAATGTTTAACTGTTGAAAAAAAGATGCTTTTAAATTTCAGAAACCTAAAGAAGTACAGAAAGACTCTGACTGTGAAAACCACACAGGTCTGGAAGCCAGCAGCTTCCCTGCATGTGTTCTTGCCCCGTTTTCATTATAGAGCAGGTGTGCAGCTATTAGATTCCCTCAGGACAGGGAGCTTGAATGTCAGCGGTCCCTATATGCTGTACGCTTGGGGAAAGGACAGACAAAGGAAGCATGCTTCACAAAAGGCACAAGCAAGGAAACAGGGCTGTCTTCAATTTGATTCTCAGAAGATAAAGAATCTCTTCCAAGTACGTGTAACCACAGACTGGGGCCATGATTGCTTGGGACTTGAATTCACACTGTCTATATGTACCAAGTACATCAAGCAAACAAAGAGAAGCAACTGATAAGAATCAACGAGTCAAAGCACCCCAGTGTTTAAAGCACTCTGGCAGAAGCTGATTCAAGTCCTCTCTGGTCTCCTAAGGATCCCACAGATAAAGGCCTGAGAACCAGGAAGCCATGAGGGACAGAGAAGTCAGCCATAGGTCTAAGCACACTTCTAAAGCTTTCTGAAACACAGATAATGAGAAGAAGCAACATCCTGGTAGACAGATAGAGGCTGAGAATTTTCTGCATATGCAATTGCAACAAGTCCCAAGCTGGATGATAGAGAGAAATTCACACCTTGCCATATTGTATGGAAACATCTTTAAATACCAAAGGCAAAGAGAAAAACTTAAAAATAGCCAGAGACAAAAGCCTATGGCTGGGGAGATCATAATCCCTAATGAGGAAAACTACTGTTGTCTGGCTAAATGCATGTATTACTTGCACCAAACTGCCCTCTAAAGACTTATTCTTATACCAACATATGAATGCTGTTCTCACTTTTGGTTAGAGAAGCTTCTCTTTTCAGATGGTGGTGACCATTGGGAAGACTCAAAACTCACCAAAATTCTGAGAAGCGACAGTAGAGTGTTCAGCGCTGAGACATCTCTTCCAAACCCTCAGGGACTGCTGGGAAAGAATGTTAAGGGCCAAAGGAAGGGGAAGACTGCTTACAATGTTTTCTTCCAGACACAAAGTGTCATTGATATTCATGACCTCACAGTGGCTGACACTTCTTACATAAGACCTGCAGGATAGGAGGGGACATTGATGACATCCAAATAGAAGAGAGTTTAAGGGATTTGGTGGGTGGCAGATTTGGGAGAGGGAAATGAGGATGACAGGAGGGATTATGACCAAGTTATATTGTCTATACTTATAAAGGTTGTCAATAAAAAGTTCAAAATAAATTAATTAAAAGAATTGGGATAATAGCAACAGTAACTGACTGGCATTCTCTCCTCAGTAGCTAAAATGGAAGCCAGCAGGGAGAGAGGGACACTGTGGCAACTAACCTCCATGAAGAATAGTATACATGTGACAATATCTTTTTGGAAAAGAGGAAATGGAAAAGTATTTGTTTTTCAGAGAAATGTCCGGGGAGTTTGTCACCAATAGAACCTAAATAATCTTTTCTTGAATGCTCTCCCTCATTTCAACAGAACAGGTCTGTCACAACACTGGTCAAGAGAAGCACCAGGAGTTATTTCTCTCTGAGAACAGTCTTCATTGTTTTTCCTCCCACTTTCTTTCTATTGCTAGTCCTCATTCAAGGAATCACCTGGATGGTAACTACCTAGATGTAGTTCTTCCTGCCTGTCTTGACCTCATTGCAGAAGTGACATTAGAGCTATGCAAGGGGCTGGAGAGATGGCTCATCAGTTAAGGCGCTTGCTTGCAAAGCCTAACGACCCAGTTCGATTTCCCAGTACCCACATAAAGCCAGATGCACAAAGTGGCGCATGCATCTGGAGTTTGTTTGCAGTGATTGGAGACCCTGGTGTATACATTCTCTCTGTCTCTCTTCTCTCTATTTCTCTCTACTTGCAAATAGATAAATAAAAAAAAATTTAAAGAGCTGTTCAAGAGTTGTTCTTTATGTTTTTAGAATGGGCTGTCTGCACTAGATGCTAATAATAAGACTCTATCCAGACATAAAGGAGTCTCAGATTTGAGTTCTCTTTCTGGGCTCCCAAGGAGGCAGAACCTTCTCAGTTGACACAAGAAAGGGAAGATTTATGTCCTTTGTTTTCCAACCAGCCTGATAATTCATCCCTTTTTACAGTAGTTCAATTTACTTGTTACCACTTGGTATTTGGGAGCCACTAATAGCACTGTCAGGTGAAGTGAAAGGAAAGCAATGGGGAAAGAACCAGGAGACATAATTAAAACGAAGTGCTAATAACTCTGCCCATCAAACAGCCCCGTCCACTGTGGCTGTGAGCGCAGTTCATTAAGCCTACCTGGCAGCTGGGGAAGAGCAGGCAGAGCATGTGCCAGGGTACACTTGTCCTCCAGGCCTGGAACACAGATGTCCATTCTCTCTGCCTCCCTCCCACCCGAGGGGACGGGTTTGTCAAGGATTCCATGAAGTCAGAGGTCTGCAGGCTCCTCTGCAACAATCCATCCTGGGCAGGAGTGGTGGTCTGAAAGTGAAGGTTCCAGGAAGGGATCATTTCAGCTTCTTGTGGGCTATGGAGATTGGGTTGAACTGCCCCAGGGGTCTTGATCACCCATGAAGCCAAACCTTTATCTCAGGATGAAGGAAGGGAACTCACAGAGGTTCAACCATGAGCCAGCAGGCCGACAAACTAAGACATCTGAGTAATTCAGGCTTTCAGGTAATCCAGCAGCTCCACTATCCTTTTCAAAGAATAAAAGCTTAGGCACGATGCCTGCCTCATTTGTTAGTTTGAGTAAGCTGGGTGAAGCAGAGAGTACCAGTGCTCCAGATGGGAGACACTGAGGGGAGCAGCCAAGGGATCAAGGGCTCATGGCTGCTGAGCTCAGCCTAGGACCTTTTTCATGCAAATACAGGCCTTTATCCAACAGAGATAGTTCTCATAGCCTGAGTTACTCCATATAATATGTGCAATAGCTATGGTTCATATCTGCTGAGCTCTTCCTGTGTGCCAGGAATGGTTCTAAGGGTTTTATACCTGTTAGCTCATTTAATCCTCTCAACAGCCCTAATACATAGGAACTATTTTGTTCCCATTCTACAACTTAGAAACTAAGGCTCTGAGTTTTACTTTCTTGTTCAAGGTCATACTGCCAACTAAGTGTCTGGGACCAAACCCTCCAGAGACCGCTCTTAATCCATTTTGTGAGTATTATTTTCTTTTGTCTTTGACTCTTATTTCTTTCATCTTTCTGTTTTCTCCCTCTGTCTCTAAATAAGGATCTGGTTAGTTTCTAAAATGCTAAGTAAATGTTTACAAAGGTTAATAGTGTTTCTTTAATTCCCAGTGTTTCCATACAGTAAATTCTCAGTCTAGTTTGGACTTTTGACTTGCTTTTCTGTGAAAGAAAGCATTAGAGTTAAGTCAGGTTCTCATGAAGACAATGACAGCAGACATTGCAGGCAGTCTATGAATAAGAGGAAACCTGGTCAGCTAGGACTATCCCAGGTCTTGACAATGTGAACTATGGAACTCTATTGTAACCCAACTCAGGGCACACATCTGGGATTGTCATAGGGCTGGCATCTCCAAATTCGCCAGGCACAGAGCCCCTGTTGGCTTGCCCACAGCCTGGAAGGCTTCATTCTGGAAGGGCCAGCAGGGCAGGTCTGTCCAGTGATCCCTTTACCACACCGCCCTCCAAAGCAGATGTGCAGGTTGGCCAGCCAGCCAATGAGATTCTCTCCCATGGCATCACACATGAGTTTTATTAAACTGCAGAGCTCCAGGGCTTTGTTTGTGACTAACCAGACTCTGACTCTACCAGCGGTGTCAGCTGTCATAATTTTATTAGGATTTGATAGCAATTGCTTCTCTCTTTGGGCCCATTGACTAGACCTTATGTCTGAGGAGTCTCAGCCAATATATCTTTAATATACCAATGACCTCTAATTCCTATAGCTACTTTCTATGGCTGCCATCCAGTTACAAGCAGAAAATGGGTTCATAAAGCCTAGGGGGCCCTCTTTAAGAGTAACAATAACAACTGTGAATATGGACTTAGAGGCTGTTGTCAGGAACTATGTGAATGAGGCAGAGGATACTGAAGATCTAATATCATCAGATTATGGCAAGAGTGTCTCTTGTATCTACTGACAGGCAGGTGCATTTCAAATATGGTCACCATCTGAGTAGACAGACTTCTGCCACAACAACACTGGTCTTCCTGCTTAATATTCCTCACAGGAGAACAAAGCAGGAAAAGCAAGAGATGAAGCTCCCATTTGGTAGGTGTGATAGGCAAGGCATCAGCAGACTGACTGGCCAACAGAGCACAGGTATTTAAGACTAAGAAAAACACATCTTCAGAGTGGTACTGGGTTTCACCCCCTCTACACCTTATCCAGAAAGGAATTACTATTGGCATTTGAAGGAGAGGAAAGAGCTGAAGTAATAGACTAAATTAGCTTTCATTCATCCAACTAGCCAGTCTCATGATGGTCATAGATAGTCTCATATTTCTGTTAGCTAGTCTGTATTTATTTCCTACCCCCTGCCGTTGTTTCTATCCATCCTCTGAACTTCTGTACACTGCAGTTTCTCCTAAAGCTTCCCCTCCACATGGCATCACCTGGGCTTCCTTGCCCGCTGGCGTACACCAACAGAGATCAGAAAACCAGTAGGGAGAGGGACAGAGAGAAGATGAGGGAGGTATATCAGTTACTTCCTCATTGCTGGGATAGAATACTTAACCAAAAGCAGAAGAAAGGGGATTTAATTTGGCTTATCGTTCCAGAGGGCAGAGTTCATCATGGAAGGGAGAGCATAGCAGAAGCAGGAACCACATCATCACACCAGCAGGGAGGAAGTAGAGAGAGATGAGTGCTGAATGCTTAGCTAGCTTTCTCCTGTTCCTGCAGTCCAGAAACACAGATCATGGGATGATGCTGCCCACAGTTAGGATGGGTTCTCCCATTTCAACTAATTTAATCAAGAAAGTCCTCACATACATGACCAGAGATTTGTTTCTATGGTGATTCTAAACTAGAGACTAACCATTATACAAGGTGAGGGGGGCGAGTGGAGAGACAGAGGAAACACTCAGGATATTCCTTACTTTTCTCCCCTGCTTCAATATCATACTTCTGTTAGGGGCTAAGCAAACCTGCCAACATATGGCTCTAACTAGACCTCAGGATGGTAATGGCTTTCCAGGTTTGGTAGGTTCTGAATACTAACTCAAGACTTCTTATGAAAGAAAAGAATAGACAATAGAAAATAAATATGACACACAGAGAAACAGGAAAACAGAGAGCAAGAGAGAGAGAAGAGAGAAACATATTTAAAATGATTAAATAAAAGTTCCTGTCCTTTGTTAAATCCAGACTGTCCATTTCCAGCCCCAAACTACCTTTTTAAAGTGGGTGAGGGTATTTATCATAAATGACCCAATAGCTAACCATAGTTACTAACTAAATAAAATTTAGTAACCTTTATTCCAGAATAATTTCCCCAGGGAGTTAAAAATAACAGTCTGTTCTTTTAAAGAATAGAAACATTTACAGAACCTTTCCTTTCTTCCTCTCTCCCTTTGACTTAAGCTTGTCACTGGTTTAATAACTATATCTGAAGAGATGCCCTGCCTACATCTGTCCCACTGACCAATAGCTCTTGTCTTTGGTGGTCCATCTTCCCACTGGCCATTGTCCAGTGTTTATTCCCTTCCTTAGCTCTCATTCAGCTTTTTAAAGCATGGGGCAGGGGGTTGGCCCAGTGATTTAATTGAAGTTGCAGGGTTACAGCCTGAAATGAGGCTGGGTAGACCATTTCTGTCGTCTCCTTCATAACCTTTCTGTCACTACGCTTGCCCTTGCTGCTGCCTAGAGAAAAACTCGACGACTGCACTTTGCCCAGAGCCTTGACTCAGGACTGGCTGTGAGATCCTTGGGGCCTGCTTGAGCACAGAGCTACTGACTTTCATAATGAGAAATTGATTTTCAAGAACAACATCTAAAAATTACTTACCATTGGTTGTCTTCCTTCATAGGGGAAGGGCCAAAAGACATCAAAGTCTTATCAGCCAAAGAAATAAAATAACTAGATGCTTTTTGCTCTGGGTTATTACTTTCTTTCTTGTATCCTGCTTAGGGATTTTATAAAGCACCAAAAAAAAAAAAAAAAAAAAAGCAGATGGAAAAGAAGTTAAGTCAGAGAAGCTAACGACAAAGCTATTAAACTCAACCCACCCAGCATACCTCTGACCTGCCTGTATCTTTTTCACAATTGCACAATTTGAGCAGGATACGTGTTCAAAAAATCTTCAGGCTAAAATTCTATACCTGCTAAGAAACCAGATGATGAAAACGAAAGGTAAAATAATTGGGCCAGAGCTGTATTTGAGTTACAAAATTTCAGAGAAGGGTTTTCTTAGCCTAACTCAATATAAAAAAATACTTTATTATATAGCATCTTTTTCTTTCTCTGTGTGTCCAAAATTGCCTTTCAGAGCAAATTTATTTGTGATTTGGACAATATATGAGTTTCGGGTAGAGAGGAAACTAAAAGTTTTTAGCTGATATTTGAAATAAACTAGAAATCCAGTGAGGTAGAGACATACTCCTATTGAAGGGGGTCTGAATGAACTCTGCTGCTTGAGAACAACAGTATTGAGTCGTCTTAGAACTACACAGGGTTTCACATCCTCTGCAACAGCTGGTGGATCTTCTCTTTGACTCATGGTGTTGTTTGAACTACTCTGCTCTCCTTGTTCACAGCCCTCAGAGTCCATGAAAGTCATCCGAATCCTTATAGATGCCTGTCTCAGGGAACATAAAGTCAAGTCATCTGCCACAAACAAGGCAATGGAAATCGGGAATAGGGTAGGCTTGAGGGATGAGGAGAGTGAGCGCTAAGGCTTTAAGACAGTCACACAGAACCAAGACAAAGGGGTTTGGCATCTTTAATTTATGATGGTACCTTGATGGGTTTTCTCACCTGCACGTCAGCCATGAAACCCAAGGCAGCAGATGCTTGGATCCACCCAGTGCATGATTCTCAGTGGAAGCTCAGCTCAGAAGGCAGAGGAGGACCTTAGGCAGGGTTTCACTGGAGAACCCAATGGTAAAACTGGAGGAAAGAAAACTCCTCAGAATCGGGGAACTGGAGATGTTGATGGATAGTAGGACTAGCTATGTGAGAAGAAATAGAGATGACTAGGAGCAGGGAGTCTAAATTTAAGCAAAGCAAAAGGCAAGGGAGAGGTGTGGGACTCTGCTAAGGGGCACGGAGGATATAGGGTTAAAGGAAGTTGAGGCTGGCTTGAAACTGTGATAATGTCTGAAGCTTATCTGAGTTTATCTGAGACCAGTAGGTGTTTCCTGAAGCCTCCTTCTTAATCCTAAAACTCCAGCCCTCCTGGCACGCTACAGCAAGCCCTGAGATAAGCAGACAATTCAAGGCCTAAGCTCACCCCAGCTGTAATAACAAACCTGGACAATAAAAGTCTAAAGGTTACAGTTCCTCTGCAGCCATCACCATTCAATTCAGGTCTAGAGTCACATAGAAAGACCCTTCAACTTATCTATGCAAACTAGCCATCCACAGGTTACTGGCCCCTGCCAATCCACTCATGAGACATCCACAGACTACCCGGCCCTTACCAATCCCCTTGCTGCCTATGCCCCTGCCTCTGCCTTTTCCTCTATAGAAACAACTTTTATCTATACAATAAACGAGAGCATTTCACTGCCACTTTCTCCCGGGTGGCTATGCCCATCGGCCTACCGCTATCTCAAGACTGCCCACCCAGCTCTGTGGATGAACTGGGGTGTTAGTGTACAATGACCCCCCCAAGTAATCCACAGACCGCAGAAAGGGAAGGCAAAGTTCAGAGTGTGGCTGTGGCAATTGGTAGACAAAGCATAATGGAAGAGTGGGTAAGGGTTCTGGGCTGGCCTGCTGGATGGTCTGTCCTCTTAAAAATATTTAATTAATTTATTTACTTATGAGAGAGAGAGAATGGGTACATGAGATGACCTTCTGCTTCTGCAAATCAACTCCTGATGCATGTTCCACTTTGTGCATCTGGCTTTACATGGGTACTGGGGAATTGAACCTGGGCAGTCAGGCTTTTCAAACAAACAGCTTTAACCACTGAGCAATCTCTCCAGCCTCAGCCTGGGCTGTCTTTTTTGTCCTTGAGGTCAGTGAAGCTAGTATCAGCAAACATATTTTGCCCCCGGAGCTGGTGAACAAACGTAGAACATCATCTTTTGCATCTATCCATTCACAATCAGTGCCCGTCCTCTTAACCACCATGCAGGCCACAGACAAGAAAGTCTCAGGAAGCCTCACCCCAGAGCTTTTTCTTTTTAAAGTTGTTTACATAGAAATTTATTTTACACTATGAGGTATGCAATATTTTCACAATTAATTTACAGGTTAACATATAAACTAATGGCTTTCGTCATGGCATCTTCACACATGCGTCTTTATACTTTGTTCTCATTTGCTCCCTTCCCCCTTTTTTCCCCTTCCCTTCCCTCCCACTTCACCTCAAAATTAGTATTCTAGGTCTGGGGTTAAGGATACTAGTTCCCAATTAGCCTCTTCATTCCTGGATAAGTTCTTTAAAGTGCCTATCTGAAAGTTAACATGGGGAAAATGATGATGAAAACAGAGGTTCTTGGTTCTTTTTTCCGTTTATATCCTGGCTCCTCCATGACTGTCTCTGTGCTGGCAATGCCATAGGTGCCAGCCTGCAGATAGGCAACACTTCTTTCTTCTCACCTCCCGGGCCTCTGTCTGGGGAGGGTGCTGGTAAGGGCTATACTTGATGGCTCACTTTAATTTTCTTGTATAATTTTTCTCTTTTGCATCTCTGGCCTCCCAATTTATTGTGACAATGTACTGTCTGGACCCTTGTCACATCAACCATGGACTCTGGAACTTAGAATTCAATTTGGCTCCACGTTAGCACTTCTGGCATCTATGCATAATGCTAGAGTTTTCTACATATTCAAAAATCAATATCATCATCACAAACAAAACCAAAAGAACTGGAACGTTCCTTTAAAAATGTAAATTTTCTAAATTAGCGACTGAGAAATAGAAACAAGTCAGAAGGAAGAGAAACAGTGATCTTTGGTAAGTCACCAGGCCTCCCTGAACACGAACTTGCTCATTTATCGAGAAACCTCAGGCCTTTTCCAATTCTAAACATAGATATGAATATACTTCCCTCAATATCTTCTATGGAACCCAAAGAAATTTGTTCACTGAGAAAAAGCAAAGGTCTGGCTTGGCTTGACTTCCTTAGAGACACTGATGGAATCCCTGGGCCAGCACTGTTCCTCTTCATCTCGCTTTTTTCATTTTTTTTCACTGCATCTCACATCTCAGCAGAGAGCTTATCTTTACTCTATTTCCAACATCTTCCATATTATCCTCATAGTGTCTTTGTAACCACTCACTGTATTGAAGTTTGGAATGCAGCTTTTATGAAAGATAACACCCAAAGTTAAGTTCTCATAAAAGACTGTCTCTTCGGTTTGAAGCGTAGGGCCGAGTCGGCAGTAAAGATAAGACCCTCCCTTCATGTTAGGACCAAAGAATTCTGAAATCTTTAAGAAGGCTAATTATGAACTACATACTTTGCTGGTAATGCCATTAGATATAATTTACAGTAAAGGGAAAAAAATCACCTCTAACAAAAAAACAGGGACAAAAATTCCATTGCATCATCATTTATACAAGAGCTTGGAGTCCCAGTCTGACTGATCCCTTATCACTTCAAACATTACGTCATTTATTCCCAGCTCAGCTCAATTCCCTTGCATTGAATATCTTTCTTTACTGAAATTGATCTTTGTTAATACCAGGCATAATGTGCTCTCCATTTCTTAAAGGAAACCAATGGACTCTTGCCATGACAGGACATAACTGGAAATCTATATCCTCTGGACACCAATTCCCCATCAATATGCTGAAATCTCTTTTCTTTAAAAATAACAGCCCTGCATGAATTTGATCACTTTCCCAAATTAGTGTAATTGATGCACCCTGAAGCCTTAATGATTCAGAAAGTGCATAGTCGAGGGATATTTAAATAGCTATTTTGTAGGCAGATAAAATATGGTCAATTCACTGCAGACACATTCCCTGAGTTTAGGTAACACTCGGGGTTTGGTTGAGGGCTGGCCAGTGTGTCAGGAAGGTTGCTCTTAAATAACACAGAGGCCAAATGGCTTCACACCAGCATGGTCTGTTTCTTTTCCGTGCGAAAGATGCAAAAGTCTACATCGGGAGATAAGACAATTATTACTGCAGGAATTATTCCACTCATTGTTCCCAAAACTGAGATGAAACTCAGCTTTGTCACCTGCAAAACGAAGTTGGTTAATGATGATAATTTCTTCTCTGGAGGGTTATTCATGGGTGTTGTACCTAGAAGAAGTACAAAATATTCTTGAGTCTGGAAAAGAGCTTGAGTCTTTGGAACTTCTTCCCAAAGCACAACCTCACCTCCTTCAGTGTGACAGAGCTGAGGGTGGGAGGATATTCTGAGGCTATTGAATAAATGAATATTTGAATGAATAAATCCCTTTCCTGTACCTTAGAGGCATGCCCTAGCTGCCTATCAGCTAGAAGGAACTGTCTGCACTACTTCAAACTGAAAGATAGCATGTATGTCTCCACTCATCATTTCTAAGCCTTTGGCAGACATGAATAATCAATCACAGCGTTCTTCCGCAATGCAGCCTTCAAAATAGCTCTCCAGGCCATACTCTAGGCAGCCACTACCAATTGTTTAGAGTTGATACCAGTCATAAAGCCACCAGAGGTATCCAAATAATTGTTAGGGCATAAAAGCTTCTCCCAGAACTAATGATAATGTTTGCATGATCAATGCATGCTAGCTAACATTCTGGATGGTTGGGACTGTTCCTCCATCTGTACTGGGGGTGGAGGACATGGGAACCCAAGGTGTAATTAAGGGCCACATGGTCTGTGCTGAAGGGTCCTGCAGAAGGATTTGTTTGGCTTGCTTCTGTCCAGTGGCTCTCAATCCTACACATTCCACTTTTCTTCTCAAATGATGGAGGTTCTGGGATTCCTGCACTTTCTGGTCTTGGTTTAGAAGTACTTAACAACAAGCCCATTCTTTCTTCTTTACTTTTATCTGCTCTCCTGGGTGTTGCTCTGACCTCCTTTGGTCCCAAGCCCCCCAGTCTGCTTGTTTGCTCCCAATACCCTGGTACTCAGTGGCTGTGACCGCTGGCAAGCCTCAGGCACACTGTGCTAGCTGGTTCTCAAGGTTGCCAGCCTCTTCTGGGGAAGGGTCAACTCTTTGTCAGCGTGTGTGTGTGTGTGTGTGTGTGTGTGTGTGTGTGTGTGTGCACCAGTTTCTTTAAACCCATTACATTACTTAATTTAACTTTCCAAACAAAGCCAGGAGGTTAAAGCAAAATCATTATCAATGTGGAGGAGGGTGGAAACCAAGAATTCAGAGCTATTAATGTGCTTGAGGTCACAGAGTTGGTAAAAGGCAGGGCTGGGGTTCAAGGTCACCTGTGCCTTTTCCATTCACCACAGTGCCTCCAGGACTGGCAGATTCCTTGTGGGTCCTCAGTGTTCTGTGGCAGGAGGCAGTTACCTCTACCCTGCTCTCTCCTCCCTCCCACCTCTGCTCCAGCTCGGCTTCTCCAATGTGGCCTGGCTCACGTGAGGGGAGAGAGAAGCAGCAGCCTTCGCTGGGCCTGAGAAGCTATTTGCAGTGATTTGCAGCATAGGGCCTGATAATTAACTAAATAGGATCTCTTGCAATGAGACCATCTCACTTGTTTTTATTACCACATTAAAATGTGAATCTTAAGCAAAACAAGAGTATAAATCTTACTGGAGGATGTTGAGTTTAAAACAACATATACCTAACTGAGTTCTCAATAGAAAAAAGTCTTTACTGAAGGCCATATACTTGGGATTTTTTGTTTTTGTTTTTGTTTTTCCTTTCTTCCTTTCTTCTTCTTTTTCTCCTCCTCCTCTTCCCCTCCCCTCTTTCTCTTCCTCCTCCTCCTCCTTCTTTTTTTTTTTTTTTTTTGGTATGTCAGGGATGAGGGTAGGATAAGACCATAAAATTATCCTTGGCTACTAATTTGGTGAATGAACGTAATACTTGTCTGGGTCCCAGCAGGAATCTGGAGGGAGAATTATTAAGCTACTAGAGTCTATAGGTAACATTCTGCAGATCAAAGTTGAGTTCTGTTTTCTCCCTGGAGGTGTTTCTGGCATTTGGGGCTAAATGGTCTTCATTTGGGGAGACCAGCTTATATACTACAGGATAGTTACACCCTTGGGAACAGGCCCTCCTTCAATTCATTTTCCCAGTACCCCTGGGGTGGTGCTCTCTTCTCTCCCATGCCAGGGTGACTCCACTGTCCACACCTCAGCTGTCACTGCTGCACATACCAAATGAATGCCATCTAGTCCCCATTCTCTCCAGGTCTTGAGACTGTTCAGAACAAGAGAAAAAGCAAAAGAGGGCAGGGAAGGAAAAACCGAAAAATAGAGAAGGAAACTTTCCCATAAAAGATAAAATCTTGGGTGCTGGGGAGCTGGCTCGGCAGTTAAACATACTTGTTTGCAAAGCCTGCTGGCCTGGGATTTAATTCCCCAGTCCCCACATAAAGCCAAATGCACAAAGTAGTGCATGCATCTGGAATTCCTTTACAGGAGCAAGAAGCCTGGGCCTACCTATTCTCTCTCTCTCTCTCTCTCTCTCTCTCTCTCTCTCTCTCTCTCTTTCTCTCTCTCTCTTTCCTCTTTGCAAATAAATAATATTTTTTAAAAGTTAAAATTTTGACTCTTGCACGGATATAAAATGAACAGGTATCATTAATGAGGAAACCAGTATGATGTTTCGAGTAATTCAAAAGATCTTAAAGTGCATGCATATCCATCATCACAGGGTAATAATCAACTTCTCACCACTGGATATAGTTTGCGTTTCTCTGGGTAAGAGCGCTTACCCTAGTAGCTATAGGGATTTGCACGTGGAATTCCTTCCCTCCCCCCAGCCTCATGTGTTTGTGATTAAAGCTCATATTTGATCCCCACCTAGAGAAGCCTTTGGGAGGCAGAGCCTTGGGGGAGGAGGTGTGTTGCTGGGAGCAGGCCTTGGGATTTTCTAGTGCAGCTCCACTGGCCAGTGCTAGTTCAGCTCACCCTCTGCCACCTCCATGCTGATGTATGTCAACACCCAGAGCCAGATTCCTGCTTAGGTTTTCCCCACCATGATGCAACTTTCCCTCATGACTGTAAGCCAAAATATACCCTTTCTACTACTAGCTGCTTCTGGTTGGGTGTTTTCTCCCAGAAATGCTGCAGTATCAGAATTCTACATTTTTACAGACTTGTAAACTAGTTGATAAATCATGGAAGGTGAACTGACTGGAAGATTTACTCTTGATAGGACCTCTACTAATCCATTTGGCCTGTTTCTGAACTCTTCAACAAGTTTTCCTGACAAGAAGGTTAGGTGTGATGGATATGGGTCCTACTCTAGCCCCAGCTAAGCCGAAGGTGAGCAAAATAAACATGAGAATGTTCGGTGACCTGAGGTATAGAGGCCCCTATCCCAACCTTCCCTGAATTTCCATGGAAGGTGGAAAGCCCCACACTTTTCCCACAGATTGTGACAGGAGAGGTGCAGAGCTGGGATGTGAGGAAGGCATTGCTTGGTCAGGCTGAGCTCATTCTCCACTTTCTATTCTTTGAGCCAGGGTCTCTGAATCTGGAGCTCACGGACTCATTTAGACTAGCTAGCCAGTAAGCTCCAGCAATTTTCTGTGGGTTTCCCCTTTCTCCATCATCCATGATGACATGCTGATAGGACCAATATCGTGCAGGTAACAATAGTCACTGTGAGGTCATGAATGCAATGGTTACTTCATGGCCAGAAGACAATGTGGCAAAGCACTTCTCCTTAGCCTCTGGCTTTTACACACTTTAAGCTCTCTCTTCTGTAGATAAAGCTCTCTAACAGTGATGAGCACTCAACAGTCACTCATACTCTGAGGATCTTTGAGTCTCATAATAGTCACTGTCATCTGCCAAAAACAAACAAACAAAAACACCTTACAGTCCATAGTTCCTACTGCATTCAGGTCTTTCAACTCTGATGAGAATGGTCCATGAGGGTGTACTTACAGCACTGCAAGGCGTTTGTTAGGCAGAGGTTTCAAATCTGTCCACATTCCTCCTGCAAATCAGTTCCAAAAGGCCAAAGGCACAGAATCAGGTTCCCAGCAGTCATGCCCCCTCTTGTCTGGTACCAATACTGATGTAGCTAGTTTCTCATTGCTGTGACAAACATCCAACCAGAAGCAACGTGTGGAAGGAAAGGGTTTATTTTGTCTTAAAGACTCAAGGGGAAGCTCCATGATGTCAGGGAAAATTATGGCATGAGCAGAGGGGTGGACATCACCTCCTGTCCAACATCAAGTGGACAACAGTAGCAAGTGAGTGTGCCAAACATTGGCAAGGGGAAGCTGGCTATCAACCCCATAAGCCCACCCCCAACAATACACTACCTCCAGGACGTCGGCCACCAGCTTGGGGCCTAGAATTCAGAACACACAAGTTTATGGGGGACACTGGAATCAAACCACCATGAAAACCAATAGTAAGAGATGAGTAGATCATGCAGGTTCAGGCCCAAGATGCAAACCCAGGTGGGTTAGCAGGAGCAAGAGGACAGGTCCAGTGAGCTTTCAGTCTAAATATGTGTCTCTGTCTGTTTTTAGAGCAGTCCCAACCCCATTTCATCCATCCTGTGTCCTCTTGTGGAGCTGATGTCACTACATTCTTGGCAAGACAAAGGGATTCTCTCTAGATGGTCAAACCCCAATGTAAAACAAGTAACACAAGAAACCAGGGCAAAGCTTCCCCACCAAGAATGCCTAGTCCCTTGTTGAAACCGCCAATGAGAACTACTTACAGGTTACTCCAGACAAAGAATTCCAAAATAGGATCATGATAATTATATACAACAAGCTTAAAGAGGACATGAGCCATGAGCCTGAAGGAAATGCAAGAGAATCAACTAAAGAACTCAATCGACAAATGAATTCAAGAAGAGCAGGAACAAATGCCTGAATGAATTCTAAAAGAACACAATCAACTAAATACAATGAGAAAACGAAGCCAAGCAACGAAAGCCGAAATCAATAAAGAGATAGATACATTGAACAAAAACTAAATGGAAATTAAAAATGAAATAACTCAATTAAAATGCTACCGGGAAAGTCATTCCAATAAAATAGATCATGTGGCGGACAGAGTATCAACACTTGAGAACAAGGCAGAGGAAATAGATCAGTAGGCCAAAGTCAATTACAAGTTTAACAAAACAAAACAACAGGAATATGGGACATTTTTAAAGGACCAAATATTTGAGACACAAGCATACAAGAAGGAGAAGAACTTCAGGTCAAGGGTGTAGAAAATATTTCAATAAAATTATAGAAGAAAAATTTCCAAATCTAAAGAGAACCTTCTTTTTACTGATATTGGCAAATACTGGGGAGATCCAAGACTCATCAAAACCATAGCAAGAAGAGAAAGCCCAGGGCTGAGCACTGCTTGAGTCATCTCTGTCATACCCACCAGGCTCAGGAAATGTTACAGAGGTAGTTATGGAGAGAACAGGAGAGCTGCTCTCACGGAGGGTCACACCCTCTCTATGGAAATGGCAGGAGACTCGATATTCACCAGAGCAGAAAGTAAGAGGCTGTCAAGAGTTCAACACTAAAGGAGCTTTCTACCCCACTCTCCAAAACTCAGGGAACATTGTAGACGAGGGGATGGAATAAGAGCCATAAGATGCATAGGCATCCTTTGGGGCGATGGCCTCCCAACATAAACTGACTAGAGCATACATGACCCCACTGTAGTTATCAATGCCCCACAAGACCAACATGGTTCTGGGTTCATCAACATTTTGACCTGGAAGACCAAGGAGGACAAGAGGAACAAGACGACAAACAGAGGAAGGTTTTTAGGGGATGGGAGGCAGAGGAGCAGGGACAAAAAAAAAGGGGGGGACAAAGGGACAGGAATGTGATCCAATTACTGTATGTTCATAGACTAAAGTTCTCAATAAAATACACAAAGAAGATATGGGAATTTTTTGTTTTGTTTTTTGAGGTAGGGTCACTCTCTAGCTCAGGCTGACCTGGAATTCACTGGAGTCTCAGGCTGGCCTGGAACTCACAGCGATTCTCCTACCTCTGCCTCCCGACTGCTGGGATTAAAGGCGTGCGCCACTACGCCCAGCTCAAGATATGGGAATTTTAAGGGAGGGATTAAGTCATAGTCTTCTCCCTCATTATTGGAATTAGTGACCCCCCCCCCCTAGAGAAGAGTTTGAGAGGAGCTGTCTTCCCCATTTCTATCAAGTAAGGACTCAGCAAGTGGCACCATCACAAATAGTTTGCTGGCACCTTAAATATTGATTCCAGAACTATGAGAAAATTTTTCTATTATTTAAAAATTATTCAATCAGCCCTGTGTGGTCATGAATGCCTGAAATCCCAGCACTGTGAGGGCATTATAACAAGAATGGACTGAGGCAGACATCTAAGTAGAGATGTCAAATAGTTGCATTTGAATTCTGGAGCTCCAGAGTAAGATGCGAGTTGAAGGGAACAGATTTTGATTTAAGGCCAGAATATGTGATGAGATCATCAAGAAAGTAAAGTCAGACAATGAAGAGATTCCAAGACTGAGACATTCCTCCGGAAGATTCCATCAGCCCAAGGTGGCAGAGAAGAAAATGAATGAAAAGAGACTAGCGTTCATTGAGCTAGAAAACCAGGAGAGCCTTGGGATCCTACAAGTCTAGTAAAGAGAACATCAGGGAAGGAAGGGTGAAACAATGATGCTGGATGGTCAGGATGGTGAATACTGTGGACCACCTTTGGATTTAACCGGATTGAGGTCTTGGGTAATTTTTTTTTGAGTTGCTATGCGACTCAGGCTGGTCTAGGTCTCTCCATCGCCCTGTCTCAGCCTCCCGGGTGCTGGACTTGGATATCTAGCTTCATTGGTGTGTGTGTGTGTGTGTGTGTGTGTGTGTGTGTGTGTGTGTGTGTGTGTGGTGTGTATACATTCCATGGCCTTTTGCTGCTGCAAACAAACATGAGACATACCTCTTTTTTTGCATCAAGCTTATGGGTGGCTTGGGAACTGAACTGAGCAGACAGGCTTTGCAAGCAAGTACCTTTAACCTCCGACCCATCTCCCCAGCCCCCATTAGTAATATTTGACAAGAAGTTTGACATTAGAAGAACTTGGAAAGACAGGAGGAGATAAATTGAAGACAATTAGTACCTACATCTCTTCAAAGCAGTTTTATTGCAAATTGGAGCAAAGAAATGGTAACCATAATGAGGAGGAAAAGTTAGAGGCAGGAAAAAGATTTCTGGTTTCTGTCGTTTTATTTTTTAGATGAGATAAATAACCTCATGCTTGTTACTCGTGGGAATGACTCAGTAGAAAGAGAAAATTGATGATGATGTAGAAAGAGAAAAAGATAAATTGCTGGAAGGGCGTCCTTGAAAAGACAAGAGAGAGTGGATAGTCACCTAAACTCATATCTGCAGAGGCAGAGTGAGGGGGAGAGGTGCTGGTGGGAGGTACATGTGGTCACGAGGAACTGTGGGAGATGTCTGATTGCTTCAATTTTCCCAGAGAACTAGAAATGAGCTCTTGCGTCGAGAGCAGAGCTGCAGAAGGAAGTCCTGGGAATCATGTAGGAAGGTAAGAGAGAATCAGGGGTGGGAAGGCTTGCCTCCTAGGAACTATGCTTCACCTAGACCTATGTTGTTGGATTTGATGTCTGAAGGCTGAGGTGACACCAGGCGCTCCAAGCACACCTTTGTTGAGGATGATGAAGCACAAGGTTGTGAAAGGAACGGGTTAGTCAATTGCACTTGGGAAGGCAGCGTTTTTAGAAATCCTCTTCACATGCAGGCTCTGAGTCTGGTGGGAAAAGTAGCAAAGGAGAGCTTGGGGCTCCAGCGGAGTCTAGAGTCCTTTGTACGATTTCAGATGTGTGTGTGTGTGTTACAGCAGTACAGAAACAGCCCTGAAGGGCATTGAGGCTAGGTACATGCCCAGCACTGTGGTTTAGGGCCACAGTAGCTGCTCAGAGTCCAGTGTCCTTGGATCCTGCAGCTGGATGGGGAGCTTTCTGCAGAATCACCTGACGGATCCATAAGCTATGAGGGCCAAGTGAGCAGCTGGGAATTCAGTAGCCAGGACAAACATGCAGAACCAGAGTCTTTCTGGTAGAGGGGAGGGAGAGAGGCACCAGGATGCAGTAGTAATGGCTACACCTTACAAGCCTGCCCCCAAATGGTGCTCACAAGCCTCCTGGACAGATGGCCCACGTGGGATTCAGTCCACCCCAGCCTCCTTCTGCAATATGCTTTTCTAGTGAAAAGAGGCTCCACCAAGCCCAGGCAGATCCTCAGACAAGTGGCTGAGCCTCATGCAAGTTGGGCAGAACTGTCTGAGAGTTAGTCTACTCCTTCATCGGACCAGGAGGAAATGGGAGAGACTGAGACGGTGGATTGAGCACATCCAGCTGCTTGCTGACAGGGCTGACAGAGGCAGATAAGAAGGCATGAGTGGCATATGCTAACTACAAGCTCCAGGACCGCTCGACTCCACTGCATTCCATGGCTGAGCACTTGAAATTGTTTATCCATCAGTGTGGTTTAAGAAGCCTGATCTGCATTCGCAGGCATGTGTGGGGAGCCGAGGAGCAGCAGAGCTAAAACGGTGGCTCATAGCTGCCCAGCGACATATTGCCACACCTAAGCCTGGGCACCCAGGCCCCAGTGCACACCCTCTGCCTCCCTGAGACTCTCAGAACAGGAAGAGGCCTTTGTTAGTGATCTAGGCAACTCTCAGACATCCAAAGAGCAGGCTTCTTCACTTCCTGGACCCCCCAAACAGGGAACATCTGGAATTCTGTATGAGCATCTCAAATGGAAGTTAGAGCCCAAAACTGCAAAGACTGGATCTAGCAGGTCCTGTGAACAAGAAGAGCACTGACTACAGCCACTGCAGCCTGACTCGGGTGACTAGTTAGTTGACCTTCAGGCCATGTGACCTCTCGGTTAGAAAATAACCTAGACTTCATCAGTGCCATTTCTGTTCTCTCCTCCCTGCTATTTTAAAGCTGTGGGACTCTATATATATAAAATGAAGACATTCTTCCCAGTTTAATATTTTTGTTTCAGTTTTGTCCCTAGCTCTTTAGGGTAAAATTAGTTATATAAAATTTATTATCATTACAAAAATTTATTCAGCTGAGTGGGGTGGTGCATACCTATAAGCAAACATCCAAGAGGCCAAAGCAAGTGGATTCTAAATCAAGGCCAGCCTGAAGCTATATAGATATCTTATCTCAAAAAGTTCGTATTACTTGTATAAAATGATGAGTTTCATTGAGACATTTTCACCTATCACATAATTTATATATAATAGCTCAGGG
>PVHP010023504.1:0-27346 GCA_004024765.1 Zapus hudsonius
CTTCAAATCCCTAAATCCTATTTCCCTTTAGATTGTAAATTCCACTTTTATATCAATTCTTTTCCATTGAATGTTAATATATGTAGCTAAAACATGCCACAAAACACCTTAAATCTTACAGCTTAAATATTCTTTCTACCTGTTGAACCCACGAATGCAAAGAAAAGACCACAGACTTAAATTTAGGCTAAATTAAAGTAAGCTATATTTGTATACACAGGAGCTCTCCAGCTGCTGTCTCACCCAAAAGCAGGGCTTCAGAGACCAGCAGCCAGCAAAAGAAAAGGTGAGGTTTTTATATCCAAAAACTTGGGGAGTTTTCAACAAGAGGTTTAGCAAGCAGAATGCATAGTTAATTAAAAATTGGCATATTTCCCTGGATCGCATGGGTCTTATCATAGTCAAGGAGAGGAATAACGTAGATTCTGGGAAGAGTAATAGCATACTGGGGGGAGGGGGGAGGGAGAAATTCTTGGGATGGGTAGAGCACAGTCACAGAAATTCCAGGCAAGTTCAAGGTACAGTCAGACCAAACAGAACTTTCTTACAAATGGCTTCTAACTTCAAGATGGAGTCTGTCTGGTTCTTCTTTTCCCCTCTTCTCTCATGTGGCCCCTTCAAATCTTTCAAAGGGACTAGTGTTGTTGATGATACAAAACAGAAATAAGTTGTTGCTCAATAAATCTAAATAAATTGCTAATTATACATGGACCAATAGCTAATAGAAGAAGAATTCATATTATAGGACCCAATAAAGAACTCAGCTATGGAAACCAACCTCGCAGGCTTGACTGAAAATCATTCAATGGAATTTTGTCACTCTCTTGTATTATTTTGTCTGTTTGTTGTTAGATTATATTAGAATTGTCTGCAATATTAAAATAGCATGTGTCTGGGAATTGTTGACAACTCAGATGTTGTTTTAGTGAAAGAAAAATAGTTGTTCTGTTTTGTAATTTTGAGGTCCAGAGTTCTGAGAATAAGGCCCCACAACCAGTAAGGGGACAGGCGTTATAAGAAGCAGATAATTTTAATAAGAACAGCAAACACCAGTAGGACTGATGGACATCCATTCTGCTTGGTATCCCATGCTGAGTTCCTCAGGTTTCTGCCCTGTGTAGACTAGCCAGGTTCTGGGGTGACTAGAGCAGGGGTGATGTCTCCTTGTCAGGGGCTGGTGTCCTCTAGGATTTGACCTGGAGTGGACCCTCTAGGTCCCTGGGAACCTGTTAGCTGTTGTAATCAGCTGAGGACGTTGTCTTCTTGGCTCTGGTGTAATGAATATAGTGATGGATATGGCCAATTCCTTATGGTGTGTGTTTGTGTGTTCATTGTGTTATCAATCTTAAGGAAACCCCCATCAGTGGCAAAAAAGTCTGGCTCACTTCTGTAACTCAAAGCAAAGAGATAGTTTTAAGCAACTACCATTATCAATCTTAGCAAATACAAGCATATAGGGTTTTAAATTATTTTTACATTTTAGGGCTGGGCTCTAGTTTTGTCTTAAGTATCTTTTTTGGGGGTAGGGCTTTTGCAATTGCATGCTTGAGATAGGCCTGATTTTATGGGGCCACATATTAACATCATTATATTTTGTTTGTAGTCTTATAACACATAGCCATTTTATAATGAAAATTATATTTGATTTAACGTTAAATGTTTTATAACCTTTTTTAACTTTAGTGGCACAGAGTAAACATTTCTATCATAATAAAGAATAGCAAGGAGAGATTGGAGTAATACAGATCAATAATTATTAGGTAAACATAACCAATGAGGACAATTTCTGGATTTTTGACCTGCAGTATCTTAAAGTAAACAGTAGCTGACTAATCAGGGCCAGGCAGAGGCAGAAGAAGATACAAGTTAATGTAAGAGCCTACTATTTTAAGCCTACATCAAACAGGGGAGCTGATTAGTCAGAATCTATATTGATATTGTATTATTTTGTGGTTATATTTGTATTGGGTGTTTAAGACCATGTAGGTAGCCAAAATTAACTATATAATATATCTTAGAGGTCAGTGATGACTCTGTAGGAGAGACTCTTGGGGACCTTGTGACTCAGCATGGTGTCATCTGCTAGGATAAGTCAAGGCCGTGCTGACCCTGTGGCTTTCTCTCTTTGTGGAAGCTTGGTGGACTGGTTTCCTCTGTTATAGATACATTGATTTGGAGTCCATCTCTGAGTCTCCATGTCTTCTCTGATCAAGAAAACAGGTAACTCACCAGAGGCTAAAAGCTAGAAGTGTCCCTTTGTCTCCTATAGCCTTTGACCTGGAAACAGGAACCAAAATATTGGTCAACCTTTTTAACTCCAATGTTTCTAATTGGCTTTGGCTCTTATATATGGTTATTAACCACTCAGAGAAATTCTATATCTGATTAGTGAAAGAAATTTAGTTAAAGAATACAAAATATATGATTAACAAAACACATCTGGTTAGAAAATGACACAAAAGTTTAAAATCGTTTTGATTAACATTTTAGTTGTCAGGTGACAGTGCAAGCATACCTGGAACACAGAAATCAGAAACACTTTATTGTTAAGTATTTGTCAGTTATGACTGACATTTTAGCAGCTCTGGAAACAATATTTTACTAATAACTTTAAATCAATTTAGTTGATCCAGAAATTGTATGTCAGGAACAGACAAAACAGCATAAATCTTGACTCTATTTTGTAAATATTTTTGGTTAGTCTGTATACTTATGTAGGTACCAATTAGCCTGAAAAAGCTGGAAACAGAGCAGCAGAGTTTAAGATCATTTTAAGCAATGAAGATCATTTGAACATGAGGTTGTACCTCAAAGCAAGGAACATGATTAAGTATCAATATATCTATAAGTAATGAATTTAAGATGCTAGCAATAAAACAAGTACTTAAGTAAAACATTGACTGAGACTGTTTGATTACATGTGATTTAAGAATAGAGCAAAGCCCAGTTTTTTTAAGTAAACCAGCCTGATTTTAACATAAATTACATATATTTTAACAGACATGAAACAATTTTATAAGTAAACACCCAAATCATTGACCCATTTTATAACTTAACACAAGGTAATATTTATGTTTGTTAGAATATATAAAGCTCACACAAATTATGTTAACATATTTTGTATTTAGCAGGTTCTTTTAGAGCAGGGAGGTCCCTCAGTTTTTAAAAAAAACAAAATTATGATGACTAAATTATTCTATAAGACTTAGATGATAACCTCAGTGATAGATACCTTACAGAATCAGCATGAGCAAAATAGGAATCATCTCAATGTCATAGTATTTAAGATATAATAACCTGATAACAGAGAACTAAGTATTAATGAGTAAACCTTAATCTTATGATTTAGTTTTCCAGTAGTTAAAAGATTGACAGACAGAGGAACATAGATAACGTGGTTGAGTATTTTAAAGTCAGTTTTTTTTACAATTGTTATCATGAACAGATTAACATCAATAAGTAGAAGTCGTAATTTTAATATTTAAGGCATGAGGACATAAATTTATAACCTGTATCTTAGGCAAGTTTATATCCCCAAAAGAGTCTATAATCTGATTAAAAATTTAAGATTTAGTTTATTTATTTTGTTTCTCTGTTTAATAAAAGTTTTATCTGACAGAGGTGACTTTAGGTAACAAAAAGCAAAGGGAAAATATATTTTTTTTCAAATTCTTGATTTGATGTTTTATATCATATATATTTTTACCTTAAATTTTATTTAATTATTATTTAACAATCTTTTTTATTTATCATATTATCCATTTTTATATAATTAAAGTATACCTTATTATAAGTACCAGCAAAACTTTTTTAAAAACATAGTTTTATTGTATGAACAAATCACATGTTGATCCCATTCCCTTATATTATTTTATATATTCTATCCAAATTTGTTGAGGGCCCTCCTCAGTGGCATTATGAATATATCTGTCATCCTCTTTGGGAAAAACAATGTCTTAAAATATTTTCATTAACATTAAGAAGCCTTTTAAAATAACCTTTAATAAAAGAGTAGACCAAACTTGATTTTTTTTAATTATCTAGAATTTTGAATAGGGCAGCTCCCTGAAAGAGAATGTTGCTTTTTTATTTATTTTTCTTTTCTAAAAAGTTATCTGTCTTGAAACAGACAAAAGAGGAAACTCCAGTTAAGGAGGAGGGAATCACAAGATGGGTGGCTGTAACTAACCATAAGACTGTTAACAGAAGTACAGAGAGGATAAAATCCTTTTAAAAAAAACTGGTTTTCCTGATAGAATTTATTCTGCAGCTTCAAGTCTGTGAGTTTCATATATACACAGATACACATACATTTATTTAACATTTATTCAGAAGTCATGTATTCCTATTTTAAATTCTTAATTTATTTAAAAACTCCAGAGACAAAATTAAGAATATGATCTCAGAATTCCATTAAGACTTTTCCTAGGAGACCAGGAACATCTGGGAGATTCACAACAAAAGAGACAAACAAAACATAGAACAAAACACATGGGTCCAAAACCAGTCACCAAAAAATCAGTGGACAGTGTGACATCTCGCTTTTTCTCTGAAGTAAGGGCCCTGAATGCCTCTGTTCCCCCCTGGATTAACAAGTTGGTAGCCCACCTAGTTCTGTGGAATATAACAAATGCAAGAAGAGAGGGTCATTGGATTTGCAACACAGTTTTTTGAAAAATGGCCATTGGCAATGTGAAGCAAGTGTGCTAGATTGTCTGCATGGAAGCCTGATGTAGCCATGAGGATGAACTGTGGGTTGCAATAAGACCCAATAAGATGCCAGGACTATGGATGGCTGCCAAGGTGAACTGCCAGCACCGGATGAAGTCTTCCCGGACTGAGAGTAGCCGAGCTGGAGGGGTGGAATCAGATCTCCAAGAGACTTGTTATTAGTTAGAATCATTGAATTTGGAGTTACAGATTGATGGTGCCCTGCTTGTTTTAAATCTTGTATTGGTTCAATCTGTTTTTGTCATGCCTCATGTTTTGCAGTGTGAATGTTCTGTGCCATTACGGGTTTTATTTTTGGTATTATGGCTCAATTGAAAGCTGTGGGGATTTAAGAATTGAGCTGAACACATTGTATTTACATCATGTATGAGTATTAGTTTGTGGGGGCCAGGGGCGGACTGTCATGGTTTGATCCAGGTGACCCCCACAAATAAATGAATGTGTTCTGAGTAATCGATCCTCAGCTGATGGCAGTTTGGATTTTACAACCTTGATAGAGCTGTGTTGTTGGGGGTGGGTTTATGGGCGCTATAAACCAGCTTCCCCTTGCCAGTGTTTGGCACACCTTCCTGCCATTGTTTGCAGTGCTGTGGTGGAGGTAATGTCCACCCCTCTCTGCTCATGCCATCATTTTCCCTGCCAGGAAGGAGTCTCCCCTTGAGTCCATAAGTCTAATAAACCCATTCCTCCACAAGCCTCTTTTGTTTGGGTTCTTTCTGCGCAGCAACTACAAAGCTGACTGAAACACTATATTTGTTCACACAGTAGCTGGCCAGTGGCTGTCTCACCCAAAAGCAGGGCTTCAGAGACCAGAAGCCAGCAAAAGAAAAAGTGAGGTTTTTATATCCAAAAACTTGGGGAGTTTCCAACAAGGGGTGTAACAAGCAGAGTACATAGTTAATTAAAAATTGTCATATTTTCATGGATGGCATGGGTCTTATCATAGTCAAGGAGAGGAGTAACATAGATTCTGGGAAGAGTGATAGCATAGTCCATGGGTGGGGGGGAGAGAAATTCTTGGAAGGTTTAGAGCAGTCAGAAATTCCAGGCAAATTCACTGTACGGTCAGATCAAACAAAACTTTGTTACAAAAATGGCTTCTAACTTTAAGATGGAGTCTGTCTGGTTCTTCACACCAAATGTTCAATTTCATCCGTTCTTAAAGTCAACTTTCCACATGCCTGTGAGCATGAACATAATACAATCAAGTTCTTTCCCAGTTCGTAGTAAGAAAGGCCTTTGCTTTAGTCTCTAAGACATTCTTCTTCTTTCTCTTCTGCCATGTAATTCTGCCACAATTCAGGTTGCAACCACTTTGTAATTTCAAAAATTCCACAGCTTCCCTTATTCTTTCTTTGTGTCCACACCAGAATTTTATTTAGTTTATGTTTACAATAACCTAGGATGTGCCCAGCCTGCCTTTCCAAGTTCTTCAAGCCCCTGGCCATTGCAGAGTCCCATAGGTGCTTCCATATTTTGAGTATTCATTATGGCACCAACCACACTCTTATGACCAAGCTTCCATCATAATCCACTTTTTGTTCCTCAAGAGAATATCAAAAACTGGATCCCTTAAACACAGAGAGAAAGATACAGAGGAGAGCGAGAGAGAGACACATTTCTCATAGCTTTGGAACCTAGGAAGACAGTAATTAAATCACTTGTTGGGCTTATCTGGTAAGAGCCCAATAGCCACCTACAAGATGTTGAATAATGATTCCTGTGGACAGGAGTTGAGATCTACTGTTTTTCACATGACAGAAGAGTGGAAAGACAAAGAAAGGTAAGTAGAGGTTGGACTTACCCTGTTTATAGAGCTCTGAGATCATTCACAAAGGTGTAGCCTGCATAGTTGAATCACCTTTACAGGGTGTTTCTCCTTAACATCATTGGAATGGCAGTTCAATTAAATGTGAGCATGGCCTTCTGAGGCCATAAACATTAAACTCACAGCATACTACCTTCATCTTTTGCCTCCTCACTTTACCTTATTTTTCTTGTTTTCCTGCCCCCTTCTTCTTCCTCTCTCATTTCCTAATTTCACTGCTTCTGTAATCTTTAATTAGCCTCTCTGTGTATTTTGGCGGTTATAATAAAATTCCATAAGATGTGTGGCTTTCCAATAACTTGAATGCATTTTGTTCAGTGTTGGAGACTAAGAAGTACAAAATCAAGGTACTGGTTAAGGTGGTGATGCAGTTACCTTTCTGTTGCTGGGTCAATTACCAGACCAGAAGCAGCTTATGGGAGGAATGGGTTTATTTTAGGCTTACAAATTCCAGGGAAAGCTCCATCATGGCAGAAGAAGCTGCCTCACTCCAGCATCCACCACATAAAGAAGAAACCAGCGCCAGCAAGGAAGAACAGCTGGAGCTCAATATGGCTGTGTACACACAGAGTAGAGCTGGTCTCAAGATCTGCCTGCAGTGACATGCCTCCCCTGGCAGGCCTCTGCCTGCTTCAGACTGAAATAGGAAGTTTAATCTTGAACAGAAGTACCTCAGTCTATGGAAGACATACATTAATCCACCACACATGGTGTCTGTGAGAGCTTACTTCCGATTTCACACACAGCTGTCTTCTCCCTGTGTCCTCACATGTAGAGTATGCAAGCTCCCTGGGATCCCTCTTTTAAGGACACAAATGCCATTCATGAGTGGTACACTCCATGATCTAATAACTTCCCTCTGACTGAATCTAGTTTTCATCTCTTTGGAGGCTATTTATTATTTCATAATTTAAATAGGAGGGGGCTTGAATTCAAAAATAGCATTATTTTATCAAAATTAGTCTTAAATTGATTTATATGTGTATCCAATACAACTAATATGTTTTCTTTTTAAGAATGGAGGTCTTTTTTTCCTGTTGTTCAATATGAATCAGTGTCTAAGAGTTTTTCCCATGCTGTCACATCATAGCCGAATATAAAAATGCTTTCTCATTTTCAGAGCTCTTTTGTAAGTAATTGAGAGGTCATTTGCTCACTGTAAAAGCACCTCTAACAATTAAATGACATATGAGAAAGAGACAGAGAAGGAGACAAACTCACAGATTCCATAACTTCTTGCTTTTACATGTTCATGGGAAAGACTCATATACAAATGACTCTCAGCTGACAGAATGTACTATTAATAAGCAGAATGTAAGCTGACAATGGCAGGGACTTTTTATCATCTATCCCCACCACTGGAACAGGTATCTAGATAACAGTTAAGAAACAACACTTGCTAACCAATTATGCCAGGCAATTATAAATGTTTTGCATAGGCTACATAATCTTACTATCAACCATTTGAGATCACCACCTTTACCCTTACCACTTTGCAAGTGAGGAAAAGCAGACACAAGGAGACTGAACAGCTTTTCTAAAATCACAGCCAGGAAGTACTTGGTGGATCAATCTGACCAGACTCTCGCATCACACTAGCTGTCTGGGAAAAATGAGTGCTTTCTGCTGATGCTGGTTTTGTAGCCTCCCTGAGGCCAAACACTTCTTACTCTCTGTTGCCCTTTTCTATCTGTAAAATGGTAGCAGTAAAGCATACCTATCTCACCAGAGTGTTGTAGAGCTCCACTAATTACCAACTGGTAGCTCATCTTGCAAACATGAATTCCCCACAAAGGTTCATTATTTTTACATTCAGTATTTAAAGACACCAGGGTGGGAAAAGTCTTTCCCTTATAGTGTTCTTGTTAATTTTTACCATAGTCAGCAGTTGTGAGATTTTTTTTTAGGAAAACTCACCATGATAAAGGAAACATTTCTCATATCAGATGGGCAATAATTTTCTATGTGTAATATTATATCAAAATTCTGTGCTACTATTCCATCTAATCCAATGACTGTAGAAATAGCTTTCTTTGAACTTCAATTAAAATATGTATAACTTCCTGACCCTAAGAACAGTAAACTATCAAAAGGTGAGATTTGTGCAAAGATTTTCATTATGGGAAATATTTTAATCATCATTCAGAGTGATTTAAGGTTGCCTCTTTCACAAGGTTGAAATTTTTAAAGGGCTAAAATATTTGAAGTTTGAGCAGTAGGAATTTTTATGAAAGACTTGTTGCTCATACATCTTGTAAACCTTATTATAAACCTGGATGAAATCTGACTGTGGTTATAATATAAGGCTGTGAGAAGAATGTGACTATAGAGACTACATACGGGTCCTCTCACTCATAAGTGGCTGTGAGTGAAATGCAGATTATAACCTGAGAATGGGGATAATACACAGAATGAGGTTTTTGCACTACTAACAAGTTATTGGGTGGATGCAGACCCAGGTACCGCTGTGTATCTCCAGAGACTATCTCTGTCATACTTAAGTATGGACAAAGGGAAACATGGTTTCGATGACCAGATCAGGCTGTATCTTTTTAACTGACCAAGAGCTCTTTGGTCATATATAACTTGTTCGATATCAGAACTTAAAGCAAAAGGCGATAAATAAAGTAATAGATCATTGTTTCTAATAAAATCAGAATATTCTGCCACTGGTAAACAACAGGGCTCTGGTGTTATTGTTGTTTGTGCGTTCCCCTCTAGAGAAATTGGATATAAGCATTTGGTACTAATTAAAATTTCATTACCTGAAAGAAAATGGCCAGCAAGGGAATTTACTGATACAAACACTCATTATGGTGATTCCATACCCAGTTTCTGTACTGCGCAGCAAGTGCTGCACTCTGGTGCTTTGTCTGGTGTAGTGGCCCAGGGAGTCCCCCAGAGCCTAGAGCAGAGATTCTCATCGCAGCAAGACTGGGAATGGTGCCACTACTGTAGTAGTTACTGCATCTGAATTCTATGAACTTCCACCAGAGAAGATAAAGAGATGTGTGCACCATTGCATCGCGCATTGAGACTGCACTCACAGACATTACAAATGCTACATTAAAGGATTCCCATGCCATTTCCTATCTTTGATTTTGAAGAATGATTTCTGTTTAAATTATACACCTAGATTTAGCATATTAAATATTCTATAATAATAATAATAATAATAAAAAGAGCAAGAAAAAGGTAAAAGTAATGTGTCAGGTTAGGGTGGCTGGGACCCAGAGGTAACCAGGAGTGTATTTTGAACTTGTACTTTAAGGCAGGCTCCACTTACCTGACCCTTCTCCTAAGTGGGGGGTGTCTCTAACTGGAGTTCAAGTCTAATCCCGAAACTGATTGGTCAAAGATAGACTAACCAGCTGTCTCTCTGGCTTACCTGGAACAGGGATATAGTTGGGGGGGGGGATAGAAGTTTGCTCTTTTTTTTCCTCATGGCTCACCAACAGAGAGACATCTGAATCTCTAGGCCTAGGTAAGGCCCCCTCAGCACAGCCAGAGCAGGTTGTGGTGAGGGGCCTCCAGGTTCTTTCCGACGTGAACCTTTTTTCATCATGATCTTCCCTTCTTTCCCTTGCTGGGGTGGCCAGCACAGATTTTATAGAGAGGTGGCTAAAAGCTCCCCCATGTGCTCTCTCACTAGTGTCTGGAGATCTCTGTAACTTCTCATCTTTTTTAAATAAAGTCTCCCACTATACTTTATCCTCTGGTGGTCTATAATTTTGAGTCTAATTTTTACAGAACAAGAATCCGGGCACTCTTAAATTTTAAGGTGCATTGAAAATGGCTGGGAACCACAACTTGCTGGGAACCCCAGCTCTCCGGTTATAGTAAGATCTCTGAAGAATTCCATTAAAGATTTCTGAAAAGATTTTAGGAGAAATTAATCTTTTCTTCACAATGTTTGTGAATGTAACAAAAGGAAGCCAAATGCCTCAATACTAGATTTTACATAGATATTTTGAACCCCTCTGGTGTCTAAATTTACAGACTAAAATAAAGATTGTAAATGTGAGTGCCAAAGCTTATGCACTATTTTCCAAGAAAGATAAAGAGTACCTTGTCTCCTATATCTTGGCGGTTCTAGGATGCAGGGAATGACACTCGTCTCTAGAATAGCAGACCTAGCCCTGTGTTTTAGTGTTTAGCTATGGAGTTTACGCATGTATCACTCTAATGACTTACTGCATTTAAGTCTACATTTTAATGTTTTCCAGTTTTGAAAGTTCATGAATGCAGAGCCCTAGTATTTTAATTTTTCATTGTTTTGCTACATACAAAGTGATAGATAACAAAATCACGGAGTGGTAATTTTAATTAAAACGTGAAACATTTCAGCAGTGAGATTACAAAAAAATTATATTTGAAAAAAAAAAGCATGAGGATAAAATACTAACTTACTCTCCTTAGAAGTCAACATGTTTGCCTCCAAAGTTTTGTAGTTCTAAAAAAGTAGAATACATGAGGCTATTTAAAATTATTAGTCATTTAAATTGCTACTTCCTCTGAAACAACCTTTATTTTATGAAAGAAAATTATGCGAGATGTGAAGATGGCTCAGTGGGTAAAGCAGGCACATCTCTAACACTGGTGTAATGAGTGTCCTATACTACCATCCCTCCTGCTGAGACAAGGGAAACAGAGGCAGGAAAATTCCTGAAGCTCACAGGCCAGCCAGCCTGGTGTCTGCGGAACAGGAGACTCGCTCAAACTTGGAAGGCAATGATTGACTTAGAGTTGTCCTCTCTCCTCCATACATGCCTTGGGACATGTGTACACCTGCATTCACACACATCATACAGAGAGAGGGAGAAAGAGAGAGAGAGAGATACAGAGAGAGAGAGAGAAGGCTATAATGCAATGCCCCATATAGCTTGAGGAGTAGAGGTTTAATTGCCTGTAATACATTGCCATGAACAGGTGGGGAGAACACTAGAAATTATTCACAGTAAAGTGTTTTTAGCTAATGCCCACCAAAAGTCAGCATAGTTTAAGATTATGTAAAATTAGTGCTTTTCAATTATATTTTAATTCCTTCAGAAAACTTGTTCTAAGAACACACACTACTTTTCTCTAAATTTCTGTTCTACTTTGGTAAATGGTAAGCAAAAAGATTTTTTAAAACAGAACATTCTTGTGAATTCAAATTGTAGTTGGTATTCAAAGAACTATACTTCTTTCGGTGGAAAACCTCAAGTGGCTTCTTGCAAAGGCATACGTAAAAGACAAGCATCTTTCATTTTTAATTATATTTTGCTTTTGTCAAAGGTTACTCTTATATCCTAAGTAGGATTAATGGTACTCACTGTGGAGAAATAAAGGCTTCAGTCAGTCTCTGCAGGGGGGACCGTGGCAGATCAATAAATACAACAATGTGCAAAGATGAGCATCTTTCTAAAGGAAGAATAAAGACTACTGTGTGTATGTATCTATTTGTCTAATATAAGTCATATATGCATAGACATAATATATATACATAAGTATATATGTTATGTGCATATATGTGTGTGTGTCTTACATAAGTTTCAAACTCAAAGCACGTAGGTAGATTATGTTATCTGCCCCTTAGAGATTTTAAAATTAGTACTGGCCTCACTAAAGTGTTGACTGAGCCATTGTCTGGAGAGATGGAAGATTTGATCATTTCAACTATACTTCACAATCTTATTTTTGTGTATTCCGAATGATTACTAGGCTAGAAATACAAAGTTTACCAGTAAATTAATTTAATTTTCTCTTCTGATAGTCCATTGCTCCTATATTTAATTAGGTACTTATATAGGTAAATCTATACACTAAACAAGGATGTTTTTATTCCTTCTGCAGATTTGGAAGCCTTATGATTGTATGAACAGTCACAATGACACTTTGTTTGAGTGATTTCCTTTTAAACAGTGAGGTGATTACCCACCAAATGGAATTGAAGAGCTCTGTTATTCACGAGTTGATGAGAGAATCATACCAAATTAAATCTTGACCACATAGAGAGTAAGGCAGGACAGCTAATTTTCTTAGTGGCCAATCAGAAATCTCCTGGGGTTTCTTCTTTGGAAATATCATTTTGTAATCCCATGAAATTTCTCTCTCTCTCTCTCTCTCTCTCTCTCTCTCTCTCTCTCTCTTCTCTTTTTCTGTTTCTTTCTCTCCCTCTAACTAACTCTGTGTGTAAGCACAATTATTACTATGTTTCATAGATTTTATAATATCATAGAGATAATAACATTATATAATTAAAATTTTCCTAAGGAATATATGTGCTGTTTTGTGCCTTTGATGTCTGGCTGGATTTGAAGTTTTTAAGTGTCAAAGGGAAAGCTTGAGGTCCAAGATTTGTATCATATCTTGCTTTAGGAATCTTGCCTTCTTACATCAGGTAAAACCTTGCTTACTGCAAGACCAGTATCTAATTTACTTGGATGAATTACAAAGAGACTAAAACATGAAGCAGAACTGAAATGTCTGCATGTTTCTACATTTCTGATCTTTATTGAAGATAGATACCTAAACAATGGTAGTAATATTTATTGCAGATAAAACTAAATATTGGTATTACAACTTGTTAAATCATGAAAAAACACAAATACTAATATTTGCTCTGTATTCAATCTGTGTTAACTTACATTAAAATAAGTTAATTATAGGATATCTAAATGAGCAACACCTATATATACTTCAAGATTACCATATAAGTAAAGCACCAACTTGAAATTAATTTTAAAAAAAAACTTTAATAAAAAAGTAAAGATACAGATAAAATTAGAAGTGATTCATTTTATTTCTGTTTAAAATTTGTGGTCCTTTAATCATTTTACATTGATGTTCAAGAAATAAATCAATCGTTGCAATAATTTCAAAAATAAAACTTTAATTAATTATATCAATTAATCCATTATTCATAATAATAAATTAATATCCAGTGATTCTTTAGTCAATTTGCATTGATATTCAGGAAATGAAGCATTTGACACAGAAGAAAAAAATCTTTAATTTCAAATAATAAATCAAGAGTAATAAGATATAATAGAGGGTTTTATCAACTTTATATGTAGACTTTTTCCAAAGCTTTTAAAGTTCTTTTTTTGCTTCAAAAATTTTTTTTGTATTACATTATTTTTAAATGCCTTTACAGGTTCTTAAGATTCAAAAGTGGTAATTCTCTAATCATAGTGAATTGGATAAACCTTAGTAAAGATTCAGGTTTCAAAACTAATTAGCTGTGTCATACTGGTTAACTAGTTTTGTTTTCCTAAACCTCAATTGCCTCATCTGTTTGTTAGGAAAGACATTATAACACCTATGATAAATTATAACCATATACAACTATAAATTCTTATGAGGAATAAATTAAGTGAATTTTGAAGCAAAAATTTACTGCCTTACTAAATGTTAGCATGTAACATGTAACTAACAAATGTAATGTGCTATTATTGACATGAGTAACAATACTGGAACTGGCTTGGTTTAATTTCCCCAGAGTGTTCTTTAGATTGTTGTTACACACATAGAATATCATATTACCCTAGCTTCAAGAATGATAATGAAGAGAATGAAGGCTATTTTCATATGATGTAGAAATGAGGCAAATGGATACAAACATAATATGGAAACTCTGGTACAGAATAAGTTTCTAATTTAAATTTACCATCCACATAAACCATAAAAACTAGTATTAGTCCATAGCATTATGCTATTGTCTAAGAAGTTTTAATACAAGTATGAGATGACTTTATACTTTTTTTTTAATATTTATTGTCCATAATGAGTTGCATTATTTAGTGGGCAAACCATGCGTTGTTATCCCGAATTCCCCAATTCCCCCTCTCCCCATCCCTGATCAGCTGTATATCCTCCTTCGTGGGCTGTCTGTATTAGTCCTTGTGGCAAGGGATCCTGTATATCTTAGTACTCATCCCGGTCTTCCTGGCCCAAGTCAGTTGTTACTGATGGGTGCTATGCCTCCGGACCGTCTCCCCCACCACGGCTCTCACAATCTTTCCACCCCCTCTTCTGCTCAGTTCCCTGAGTCGTTATACTTTTAAATCACTATCTGATTTATAAAAATAAGAGTTTTTAACTGTTATAAACTGTAAACAATTGACATATATATGAGATAGGAAAATATTTCAATAAATAGAAGCATATATTACAGTAGTGTGACAATATGCATGAATATTGTTTTAATATTTCTTACCTTTGTATATATATATATATATATATATGAAAACACAACCTGTATTTTGCTTTGATTCAGGATGGTCACTTGCTTTATTTAAGTTTTGCATATAGGAAAACAGTCCATTAAATATAATAGTATACTTATTTTGGCAAATTTTATTACTAATTTATTACTTAACCCTTTAGTAAACTAATTTGCCCAATCTCTCTTCTCTGTGAGTTCTTCTTTTCTTCTTCCTCTTTCATATGGTCTGTAAGGGCCAAAGAAGATTTTTCAGAGCATATGTAATAGCCAAGCAAGCATTATCTCTCCCTCACTTACCATTAATGTAGTCCTACCTTGCTTTCTGTTAATCATTTAAAAAATAGATGTCATAAAAAGCCATCAGTATTTTAGTAAATGATTAAAGAAATCCCACATCAAGGCAGATAACCTAGGGAAAGATAATGGAGAGAAGCACCAAGGGTGCCCAAAATTGTCCAAAATACAAATTTACAGACTCTTACAAATGTAATAACTATTCAAAATTTAAACTCACCCGCTATGACTCAGGGAAATTTGCAGAAGAGGGGGCAGAAAGAATGTAAGAGTCATGAGGGGGGAGAATAACTAATGCATAAGAGGGAATGTCATAATGGATTCAATTGCTTTATCTAAGAACCTATGATACTGAGCATATTGTTGTGTTCATATATATATATATGAATATATAATTTTAAGCCAATTAAAACATTTAAAATTTTTTTAAAAGATTCTTGAATTGAGAAGATGAGAACATTCTTAGATGTGTGTGTGTGTATCTGTGTATCTGTGTGTCTGTGTGTCTGTGTAAGCTGAACCCACACTACCAGGACATACCATGCAATACTTGTGTGGTACCAAAACTGAAGTAAAAGTATTCTGGGGCTGGAGAGATGGCTCAGCGGTTAAAGCACTTGTCTCCAGTGCCTAAGCCCCCAGTTCAATTTCCCAGTACCCACATAAACCAGACCCACAAGGTGGTGGACCTGGTTCTTTCTCTCTCTCTCTCTCTCTCTCTCTCTCTCTCCCCTTGAAAAATGAATAAATAAAATATTTTTAAAAAGTATTCTGGATGCAAAGTGAATGTTCTTGTATTACTCTACCATCAAATAAGCAATGTGATTTAGAGGTCACCCTCATAGAAAATATACTGAATATTAACCTCCTTAGCAAATAAACTGTATTAGTTTCCTATTGTTGCATATCAAATTATCCAAACACATATCAGATTAACATAGTGTTTAATGTACTATTTTGGGAATATCTGAGGGTTTCCGGTCCAGGATTAGCAGAGGACATACTTGTGACTCAAGTTCTGTCTGAGCAATTGTTTCTCAAGATCAGTCACATGACTTCAGTAGGAATCCCTGGCCACATCTGAGAGTGTACATTCAACAGAAAATGACTGCAGCCCTTTGTAAACTAACCTTAGATATCAGTCATCTGTCACTAATATAATGTGAAAGATACATGCAAATGAGTGTGAATACCAGAGGTGGGTCTATGGGGTTCAGTCTTGGATGATGTCCACCACATGAGCTGCTTGGGTTTGGCTTCTGAAAAAGAAAATGTTTTAAATTATCTGAAAAGTCATACCTTTAAAAAACATGCAACATAGCTCAGTCATAATCAGGGCCAACTTTTTTTTTTAATTTCCCTGGAATAATCCATTACCATAAGTATAGGTCTGCTATAAAAGCCACTATGGGCATCTGCCATGTGTCCCTCACCAAGTGATGCCTTGTAGAGTTTGGGGGCTCTGTAGAGTCCTTAACAACAAGAAGGGGCTCATAAGATATAGCTGTTGGACCTTGGACCTCACAGCTTTTAGAACTCTGAGCTGAATAAATCTTTACTTATAAATTACTTGGTCTGAAGTATTTGGTTATAATAATAGGAAATGGAATAAGAGATATCACATATCTTAACTGTGGAATGAAATTCATTCTTTCTAAAAAAAAGAATTTCCCTGGAATATTGGACTAAGCTTTCCAAAATTCATATACAAATATGAGATCTATTTTCCATATAACTGAATTATGTCATTGAATGGCACATGTAGGATTGTTTCTCTGTCCAATAAAAAGTAACATTTTCATGTTAACAAATTCATGTCTAGTGCTGTTTATGAAAGTTATACTGAAAAGCCTGTTCCTTGGTCTTATATTCACTTCTAAGGATTTGTATGGCCTTGACTCTTGTGAAACCTTAACAGTTTTTTAATAAAATATACCAAATCTCATGAAAGCCTTATGCATTCATGCATAATTTTTATGAAAAGCTTGTTAGCAATAGAGGTCTTCCTTCCTAATTATTTATATATAATATATGTGTACATATACATATATTAGTTAATATGATAAAAAATAAAAAATAAATTTATTTTTAAAATCCCCTAATTTGATTGTATAAACCAATATACTACCTTCACATAGTTATTTAAAAAAATATTTAACCTTTTCCTAAATCAATACTGGTTATGGTATCACAAATAAATCAATACTTTGCCACACAGTTGTATAATGATATGTAGGTCAATTAATATGTTGACTTATGGTATGGAAAAAACTGACCAAAATATTGTTGTGTGTACCTATGTGTGTGGAGGGGGAGATTTAGATCTCCACTAAACACACACACACACACACACACACACACACACACACACACACACACACATACACACACACATATAGAGAGAGAGAGACAGAGACAGACAGACAGACAGACAGACAGAGGCAGAACATTAAATCAAGAAAGGACATTTCCCACATTTCCTCATAAATCCTTGTCTGGGTTTGTACTATCCATTATGTTCAAACACATATATAAATAAAATGCCGGTTAAAGTGGCTAAGCACTGAGGTCCATTTCTGTTTCAACCAATTCTCTGAACTCAGGAATACTCAACTTATCTTCCCAAATGTTGGTCAGCACATTTCTTTGTAAAAGAAGTTTCTTTTATACTTACTTTCCTAATTTAGTGAGGCACTTAACATCTTCAAAAATACACAGTCCTTCAAAATTTAAGAAAAAAATAATCACTACGTGAGTTTTCTGGGAATTAAACTATTGCAGCCAAATTCTCCACTTTTTTCCGCACATAGTGAGTGCTGTGTAGCAAGCTGCCCTGCTTCCCAGCTCTACTTTTTTTATCCTCATTCCTCAGGAGATAGGACTTGAGTACGTTAGATCTCAAATGAGGAGACAAAAACCCAAGTATGTATTCTGCTTCAAATCAGCAAAAATAATTATGAGGCTTCTCTGGCCGAATAGAATTTTTGCCTTAAAGCAGGGTCCTTGGACGAGATATATAATAATGATGTTGATATAATTACTATTTGAAAAAAAAATCTACCCGGAAAATCAATTATAAACCACAAAATGTTTCTTAGACTTTTTGGAGAGGTTCTATGCCTATTGTCACTCATGACCTCTCCATTAAGAGACTAGCTGGCTGTGCTCCTAATGGTGGCTTTCAGTTTGTAGAGGGGGATTCTAGACGTTTTTATTTCATATTAAATACAAATGGCCTAGAGAGCATTTCCTTATTATCCTTTTTGCAGGTGAAGGGTCACTAGGAAAATACAAATCTAGGTGACTTTTCTAGAAAATGTTGCATAGCGTCTGCTGCCATTGACTTCATTTGTCACAGAAACGGGGTATGATGACATATCCATCACTGAAAAAAAAAACAGCAAAGAAATGGTTTAAGTTATTAGAGGCTGTAATCACTGTGGACGCCAGCCTGGTTTGAGCTCCTGAATTTTCAACACCTTTGTTTAGAACTCATTGCATTCTACTTCTCCTAAGACTCTTCCTCCCTCAGTGTTAGCTGGTGAGGATGCTGTCATAATCACTCAGTGTTAATTAGTCTGCAGATGCCAGCACTGTTTAGTAATTCTGTCTTATGTATTCCTTTGACACCTTGGCGCTCATAAAATCTTCTATATATAAGGAGATATAGCTGAAGGCAAAATATAAGGAGCAAACTTCATTAAATGGCAGAAAATATACTGAATGGAGGTGAAGATATGATATGTGGAAGGAGAGTGGTGTATATATATATACATATATATATAAAATTACAATGGCTTATTTTTATATAGAGTACTATATGTTACATACTGATTTAATGTTTTAAAAACAATATTTAATTAATTCTCACAACCTTTATTCCCATTCTACAAAGGACAAAAAGGAGACACAAACAGTTTACACAGAGTCCATGAACACAATTGAGACTATTGAAAATGGGACTTTTTCACTGATTGCTTTTTCTGTGTGCACATCATTTACATACAGGAAGGCTACTGATTTTTTGTGTTAATTTTGTATCCTGCCACTTTGCTAAAGGAGTTAATCACCTTCAGTAGTTTAGTGATACTATTCTTTGGGTCTGTTACATATAAGATCATGTCATCTGCAAAAAGTGATAGTTACACTTCTTCCTTTCCAATTTGTATCCCTTTTATGTCTTTTCCCTGTCTTATTTCATTTGTTAGAACTTCAAGGACTATGTTGAAGAGTAGTGGTGAAAGTGGACACCCTTGTTTTGTTCCAGAATTTAGTGGGAACTCCTTGAGTCTTTCCCCATTGAGTATGATTTGGACTTTAGGGGTTTTGTATAAGGCCTTTATTATGTTTAGGTATAGGCCTTCTATTCCAAGTCTCTAAAGTGTTTCCATTATGAAGTGCTGTTGAACTTTGTCAAAGGCTTTCTCTCCATCTATTGAAATAACCATGTGGTTTATGTGACTGAGTTTATTAATGTAGTGGATTATGTTGATTGGCTATCATATGTTGAACCAACCCTGTATACCTGGGATGAAGCCTATATGATCAAGGTGGATAATACTTTTGATGTGTTGTTGAATTCAGTTTGCGAGGATTTTATTCAGAATTTTTGCATCTAAGTTCATCAGGGATATAGGCCTATAGTTTTCTTTTCTGGCTTTATCTTTGTCCGGTTTGGGTGTTAGGGTGATTCAAGCATCATAGAAGGAGTTTGGAAGAATTCTATGTTCACCAATGTCATTAAAGAGCTTCAGAAAGAGTAGTTTCAATTCAGTAATGAATGTTTGGTAGAATTCAGCTGAGAATCCATCAGGACCTGGACTTTTCCTTCTGGAGAGGTTTTTAATTACATTTTCTATTTCGGTGGATGTGATAGGTTTATTTAGGAAATTTATCTGCTCCTGATTTAGCTTTGGTAGATGATAGCTGTTCAGGAATTCATCCATTTCTTCCAGGTTCTCCAGCTTTATGGAATATAGGTTTTGGAAGTAAGACCTGATGATTCTTCCAATTTCATTGGTGTCTGTTGTGATCTCTCCATTTTTATTTCTAATTTTGTTGATTAGGGCCCTCTCTTTTTTCTGTTTGATTAGGTTGGCTAAGGGTTTGTCAATTTTGTTTATTTTTTCAAAGAAGCAGTGCTTTGTTTCATCAATTTTTTAATTGTTTTTTTTAGGTTTGTATTTCATTGATCTCTGCCCTGATCTTAATTATTTCTTTTTATCTTGAGTTCCTAGGGTTGGTGTGTTTTTTTCCAGTGCCTTTAGCTGGTTAGTTACATTGTTAATTTGTCTTTGTTATGTAGGCAGTCACTGCTATAAATTTTCCTCTTTGGACAGCCGTCATTGTGTCCCATATGTTTTGGCATGTTGTATTTTCATTATCATTTATCTCAAGAAAATTTTCAACTTCTGTTTTAATTTCTTGAACTACCCATTCATTATTTAATAACGTATTGTTCAGTCTCCAATAGTTGGTGCAATTTTTGTTTTTTTTTGCCCATTGTTTATTTCCAGCTTTGGTGCATTGTGGTCTGACATGATACAGGGTGCTATATCAATTTTTTCTTAAATTTATTTAGACAATATTTGTAACCTAATATGTGAAATATGTGATCTATTTTGGAGAAAGTTCTATGAGCTGCTGAGAAGAATGAAGAAGTCAGTATGGAAATTTCTATATGTGTCTCTTAGGTCTACTTGGTCTATGGTCTTATTAAGTTCTATTATTTCCCTATTGATCTTCTGTCTGGTGATCTGTCTATAGTTGATAGTGGTGTATTAAAGTCTCCAACTATGATGGAATTGGAGTTTATTTTAGATTTGTTTTCCATTAATTTTTGCTTTATGAAATGTGGTGCACCTGTATTTGGTGCATATGTGTTTATGGTTGTGATATCTTCTTGTTGGATCATTCTCTTGATGAGTAAGAAGTGGCCTTCCTTGTCCTTTTTAATTAGGTTTAGTTTAAAGTCTATTTTGTCAGATATTATAGTAGCCACTCCTACTTGTTTCTATTTCCATATGCTTGGAATATCATTTTCCATCCTTTCATTCTGAGGAGGTTTTTATCTTTAGAGGTGAGGTGGATTTCTTGGAGGCAACAAATGGATGGGTCCATCTTTCTGATCCATCCTGCTAGCTTGTGTCTTTTTATAGGAGAGTTGAGACCATTAATATTCAAAGTTATAACTGTAAAACTTGATCCAATACCTGCCATGGTGAAGGGGTTATAAGATGTGTTGTTTTGTCACCTCTAGGCTTAATTATCATGCCAATCTCTAGAGGGCTCTTGGGGTTGATTGGTTGGCTCTTCTGTGTGAACTATTTCATGTAGAATTCTCTGTATGTTTGGGTTTGTGTCCATGTAGTTGTAGAGTTGGATTTTATCATGGAATATTTTCCTTCTTCCTTCCATTATTAGGGAAACTTTTGCAGGGTACATTAGTTTGGGTTGAAAGCCATAGTGAATGAGACTTTGAATCACTCCATTCTAAGCCCTTCTTGCTTTCATGGTTTCCATGGAGAAGCCTGATGTGACTCTGATGGGTTTGCCTTTATATATGATTTGCTGTTTTGCCCTCACTGCTTTAAGAATCCTCTCTTTGCTTTCAATGTTTAGGGTTTTTATTATAATGTGTCGTGGGGGAAGTTCTTCTTTTGTCCAATCTGTTTGGTATATTGGTGCTTCCTGTACCTGAATGGGACTCTCCTTTGCTAAAATGGGGAAGTTTTCTTCAATAATTTTATTGAATATGTTCTCTATGTCTTTTGTTTGACTTTCTTCCCCCTCCGGTATCCCCATGATCTGGAGATTTGGTCTCTTAAGGGTATCCCAAAAATCTTTCATATTTTGTTCACATGCTTTTTTGAACCTATTCAGATTTTTAATTTTCCTATCATTCTCTTCTGTTTTATCTTCCACATCTGAGGATCTCTCTTCCCAAGTATTGACTTTGTTGGTGAGGAATTCTAGAGAGGTTTTAATTATTTCCATTTGGTTCTTGTTTTCTGATACAGCTTTTTGAATTGCTTCTATCTTTATGTTGAATTGTGTTTTTATTTCAAGGTTTGACTTACTTAACTGCTTCCCGATACTCATTCCTGTATTTGCTTATGTCTTCTTTCAGTTTGGTTAGCTGATTCTTGAGTTCTTCTGTTTGATGGTTTGCCTTTAGTTAAGACACTGATCTACCTAAGTCCATCTGTTTCTCCTCAATTATATGAAGCCTGGTAGCTAAGCTTGTGATTTGGCTGTGTACCGTTCCTCGGTGATTTTCCATACTTTCTTCTATTTCCATCTTTAGCCTTTTCATTGGGTCCATGTCACTTTTATCTGGACTTAGTGTCATTTCATCATTGGCTTTTGTCTGTACATCCTCCTTCATAGTTTCACTGTTGACTTCCCAATTGGGACTTGGTGGGTTTGGTGTGTGGCACTTAGCTAGTTTGTTCTTCTTGTGTTGTGCTCTGCCCATTTTGAACCCACTTAGAGGAGATAGGGGATGTCCTTATTTTGAGTTCCCCTGAGTGGTGTGGGCAGGGTGTGGTCTGAATTTCACAGACAAGGTGGGGCACTCACTTGGGAACACACTGGGACTGTGTGTTCCCTCAGATATGCAGCTGACCTGACAAGTGTGTTGTGGCCAGTGGCTGGGGCTTAGCGCACCCTCAATCCAGTGCCTTTGCTGGCTAGTGTGAATCATATGCACCTGCAAACAGTGCACGTGTATGCTTAGGGCTGCGGGTGGGGTTCAACCTCAGAATGGAGCCTGCTGGCAAGAATGCAGGCAGGGTTACACATGTAGGGAGGGATCCTGAAGGCACTGCCATGGGTTGTGGGACCCGCCTGAGACCTCCTGGGCCTACCCAGAAGTTATGGGGTGGCGTGGGGTTCCTGGGGCTACCTGAGGCCAGCCTATGCTGGCCTGGCAACTACAGGGTGGCACAGGGTTCCTGGGGCTATCTGAGGCCTGCCTGTGCCTGCCTGGCAAATACTGCATGGTGTGGGGGGTCCCGGAGCTATGTGAAGGCAGCCTGAGCCTACCTGGCAGTTATGGGGTGGCACGGGGTTCCTGAGGCTGCCTGAGGCTGCCCTGTGCCTGCCTGGTAGCTATGGGGTGGCTCATGGTTTTTGATACCTGCCTGAAGCTGGCCTGATCCTGCCTGGTACCGGCCTGAGGCCAGCCTGAGCCTGCCTGGTGACTATGGGGTAATGTGGAGTTCTTGAGGCCCACCTGAGGCCGGCCTGAGCCTGTCTGGCCCCACCCAGCAACTGAGGTCCTGTGTGGGCTTCTGGAACGGGGCTAGGTCTGCTTCCCCAAGGACCAACGTCTGCATGCATGTGTGAAGGTGGGTCTGGGAGATGAGTGTGCCCAAGGATCCGGTGCTGCATGGGAGGGAAGGGGCCCCAGGAGGGAAGGGTGTGAAGTCAGCAAGGACTCGGGTTAGGACACAGCTGGGAGGAGACAATGGGAGATGGTGGGAGCTTGGGGTGGCAGAGGGGCAGCTCTCTGGACCTCTTTGGGAGCAGAGGGAATTTGGAGAACCAGGTCTAGGCTGGTGCGGGAGCTGGGCAGGGGGTGTGCCTTGGGTCGGGGATGGCTGAGATCTGGGGTCTAAATCCCAGCAGGAAAATCAAACCTTTATGTGAAGGGTCCTGGTGTGGCTGCTAGTCATTGGCCATCTTGCTCCACCCCCTTATTATACTTTAATAAACTGCACTGAGGTGATGCTATGATATGTGGAAGGTCAGTGGTTAACATAATTTAATACACTGCACTGAAGGGAAAATATGATTTGAGGAAGGACAGTGTTTAATATAGGGTAATGCACTGCACTGAAGGGAAAATTATTTGGAAGGTCAGTGGTTAATATAACTTAATACACTGCACTGAGTTGAAGATATAATATGTGGAAGTCAGTGGTTAATATAGGTTAATACACTGTACAGAGGTGAAAGTATGATATGAGGAAGGACAGTGGTTAATATAGATTAATACACTGCACTGAGGTAAAGATATGATATCTGGAAGGACCGTGGTTAATATAGATTATTATTCTACACTGATGTAAAGACATAATATGTGGAAGTCAGTGGCACACTGGTCCTGTGCAATGCTTCTCAACTTCACAGTACATCCCCTTTTGACTTTATGAAATACATAGTAGCTTTTTGACAAAGTCATACAAAAAGTATTTTTCTTTGTTCCATTAGAACTTAAGGAATTAGTTACTGAACTGAATGAAATCTGGTTCTTGTCAGAAATTTGTACTTATATTAATTATTCAAAGCACATTTTGAAGCACATTCATGCACACAGTCTGGTTTTTGTCTCTTTGTTAAACTGGATGTTGAGAATGTGTCTGGAGCACAGTATCTAAGCCCTTGACAAAATGACTCCAATGGAATGAGTTTCTAGAACATTCTTGTGTTCTGCTTTCGTAAACATTGGATGAAGTCATTTTATCCTGATTCATTCAATAGTCTTTGGTTTAAAGCATTTTCAATTTCCCAACTCGAGTTTTGAGTATGGAAAAAAATCTAATTTTCTAAGTCTGCTGTTATATAGCTTGTTGTCAACAAACTTAGGTTTCTCAATCTCCCTTGATGACTGGGCGATTCTAAAACCACTTATTTGTCTTAGTAGTGTCATCTATGGAACAGAATTTGGAAATACCTATTTCCTTTGATCATTATGAATGAAAACTACATACTGCATTAATATTTTGTCTTAATATAACAAAAATTAAACGACAAAAGTAGAAACGGAAAGAAGGAAGAGAGTAGTCACAAAGCCTAGGTCTTTTTGTCCATTTCTGCTTCCTGTCTGACAGCAGGTACAGAATTCTTTCCTTTGTACCATGCTGTCTCTTGAAAATTAAATCAAAAACTCATTAGCAACCTAAAGTTATATTCAAATTCAGAGTGAAATTACATTCTAGATAAAAAAATCCTTGTGGATAAAAATTTTAACAAATTAAAAGATTTTCATTTTGGACTTAGATGAGACTCCACAGTGGTGAGGTATTTTATATTACCAAGTACTGAAATGTATAAGAGGAGAATTTCAGTCAAAGGGGAGGTAAGTGTCCAAACTAAAGGCAGAAAGGAACTGGGCAAGTTGAAGAAAGAGACTAGGAACTGTTGTGTGAGTCTCCTGAAGAAGGAAGAAAGAATGGGTTGATGTAGTGGGATGAAGAAAGACATACATAGGTCCTTTCCTTCCCTCATTTAAATTTTCATGCATATCTGGCTGTATAGTACTTTAGCTCTACAGGCTCATATTGAAGCTGATATTAAAATTTCAAAGTATTGTTATATAAACCAAATAGATAATTAACTAATTAAAAATGTCTTACCTTTCATGATTACAAAATACCCTCATATTTTTATTAATGACATTTGATTTTATTTCATTACTGACATATTACTGTATTATATACATCATTGTACCTACCTGGTATTTCTCATGAAAAGAATCAGTTTTATTCTCTTTTTTTGTTAACTTTTTTTATTTATTCATTTTCAAGCAGAGAGACACAGAGAAAGAGAGAGAGAGAGAGAGAGAGAGAGAGAGAGAGAGAGAGAGAGAGCACCAGGGCCACCACCTTGTGAGTCTGGCATATGTGGGTACTGGGGAATTGAACCAGGGGCCTTAGGCACTGGAGGCAAGTGCCTTAACGACTGAGCCATCTCTCCAGCCCCTCAGTTTTATTTTCATTCAATTATTTTCCCATTTTGAGTCTTCAGATTAATATATGGATTTATATTTTTACAAAATCTTACAGAACATTTTATTCAAAAGATTCAAAGATTCATTTGCCAAAAAAAGTTAATTTGGAATGAATCAGAACTTTACATTTCAAAAGCTAAAACATGCTGAAATATACATACCTTCAAACAAGGATAGTCCATACATGTCTTTCGTTACAATATATTTATATCTCATATATGCCATTTCTCAGTAAATATTTTTCAGGCCCAAAAGACAATTTGAGATACAGTACCTCTTTCTTTGAACATCCTCATTTTCCATGCTGAGTTATGAGTCTTCTTGGGATTCCCAGAAAAATCGCACTTTGCAGGACATATCTAGACATTCAGTGAAAACTGAGAAATAACTTTTGTATTAATTACTTGTTACTCCATTCTTTTTTATTGAAAAAAATGTATCGTATAGTCTTGTTTCTTGGTAAAACAAAAAAAGTGACTTTTTAGTTTTTTAAAAGATTACGTTCTTACCCTTTGAAAAATGTGTAAGCATGAATAAAGTGTACTCAAGGGAAATTTTAGTCTCACAAAAACGAAAGGAGAATTTTAAGGATCTGCCTTTTCCCATAAAAAACCCACACATATAAAAATATATATCTAGGTTTAGAAGGAAGACCCGACTGTCAGTGTGGTGCAGGGACTTTCTGAGAGCAGGTTTCTTTGCTATATGAAGACTGTTGTTGCTATCAGTGTTCAGCCACCAACATTAAGGGGTAAATTATCCTGGAACACTTGTGCTGAGCCAAAAATTGCAACAGTATCCTTCAGACATAAGAACAACTCCTCCTTGGAGCAAAGCTTTTAAAGTTTAGGACTCCAGAACAATGGTTTTAGTGAGGTAATAACAGTACATTCAAAGAGTATCAAGCATAGAAAAAAATCTTAGCACAAATTAACAGCAATAAATCTTTGTTAAATTATATACACCATGCATAGAGCAGCTATGTATGGGATGTTTAAAAAATAAATGCAATCATGTAAGTGAGAAGAGGCAATAAGCAAACCAGGGAATATGGGACTTCTGTAGTTGAATGATCATTTTTTCATATATACCATACATATATACATACTTATCAGGTATATGCAGCTACTAAAAAGTTATTGATAAATGCTGATAAAGAGATCTTGTATAAATTTCTATGTACATCTGAAATTGCTCAGTAGATTTTAGAACAGTATCTAGTAAAGAAAAAGATGAAGGGGGACAAAATAGTTGGGAAGCATTGAAAAACAAAATCTCACATATACTAGACTATGTTTTAGTAAAGAAAGAAATGGAAATAATGGAGATCATATGGTACACTGCATGAAGGGTGGCTGAGGATTTTCAGGAAGCAATGAGTCTATAAAGTATGACATATCTCATACCTACAACACTTACATTGTAAATCCAGAATGCAAAGAAAATAGAGAAATTTAAAATTAGTGAGAAACTAGGAGGGCAAACTTAAAATTAGTTCTATCACTAAGAAACAGCAGACTTACTACAGACTTCTTAGCTCAACAGAAAG
>PVHP010023505.1:0-27224 GCA_004024765.1 Zapus hudsonius
TTTTTTTAAAAAAATTCAAAGACTAGTATCTTCATGGTTGGTATCTAAAAATCACTCAGTCAGCTGGTAGTCCACCAGGACAGTTAATACATCTTTCCATGTGCACTACTCCTATGGTGTCCAAGGTCACATGGCTTCAGTTATTCTGTGACAATCCAGAAGTTTGACTGTAATACTCCTAAATTTGGACACTGAATTAAAAACCCCTGGAGCACTCAGCATTCTCTAGTTCAGGTTATGAAGCTCAAATATCAACAGCAGTAATAGGGCAAAAAAGAAAGAATGCTGTATCATAACAGAAAGATACAGCACACACTAGTCCAGATGCCTTAAGGTAATCATGTACAGAAATAAATATCAGAACTTAAAGAGAAAATGACAACTAGTTTCTGGCTTTTCTCCACTAGCCTCTGCCTGTTCAGTTGTTCGCTCCCAGTGCCCTTTCTCTTTTGGGTTCTGCTTTTCATTCACCCTGGCAGGTGAGTAACAGCCTGCATCCTGGGTTGAACCAAGGTAATGAAAATGGAGCTGAGGAAGAAGAATGGGAGAGACTGATGTATTCCTGGGGGAGTGTGTCACAGGTAGACAAGGTGTCCTTCCTGGCTCAGTTCTTCTGCTCTAAGGTCCTTCTACCTCAAGTCCTCTTTTCCCCAAAGCAGCAATGGCTGTGGGGACTGAAACCTCACATCTTGCTCTCTTTCCTTCTAGCACTCCAGTAGAGTCTCCATGTGAAGGTTGAGATCCTATTTCCTACCAGGGCCCTCATTGGTATACACTCAACTACCATACCAACTTTGTATGGAATCAAGTATTCTAAAGCAATATTATAATCAATAAAACGAATGCCATCTGAAGCCATATGAAGCAGATTCTTTCTTATAGGTCTCTTAATTTCCTTGTTCTTGGGGTTTTAAAAGTTATAGTATCACAATCTCAGAATTTTTTTATTTTTTCCCTCAAATCTTTTCTCCCTAAATTTTCTTTTTCAAAAGGAGACCTTATTCCCTCCATCTCTGTTAAGAGAACAGTATTTGGGAGACCTGGCACTCCCAGGAGCATCTTTTGTCTCTTTATTGCTTGAAGTAAACAATTAGGCAAAGGCATTTCAAGTCTTTCCCCAGTATTTGGGCCTCTGCTGCTATAAAAATCTCAATATTGCATTAATACTTTAACCAATGGTACCTGCTTAGCAATATAATTGCATTTTGCTGTTCAATTCTGAAAGTATCTGAGATACATAGGTCTCCCTGTAGGAAATGTAAAAGGAGACCACAGGAACACTAGGGCTTGGGCTTTTGCTTTTGTTTTCTTTGTTATTATTGTTTTTTGTTTGTTTTGGTTACTTTTAGTATCAGATGGACTTTTGGTTTTTAAGAAATTTAATATATAAAATGACCAATCTGAAAGATAGTCAATCAACATAACTGAAAAAGACCATATACCAGAGGAATACTAATGAAATCTAGTTGGTACAAAGGAGTCCTATAAATTGGAGTCAAGGGGAAATGGTGAGATGACATTTACATTGTAAGCCTCTGCTCACCCTGTTTTTACAATAAAAATATTGTGAAACCTTATATATATGTGTGTGTGTGTATGTATACATGTATGTATATTTCCTATCTCCTGTGCACAGATTTTGTTACAAGTGGGAGAGACCATTCAGCTAACTGTTAGGTCCCCATCACCACTGCCCACCACAGGCAAATGGCCTCACTGGGGCAGGGTTCTCTGATCACTAGGACCTCTAAGCAGAGCATTATGTTTTCACACATTCTGAGAGAAAGAAGAGAGAAAGGTGTGGAGGGAGACAAAGGAAGTCAGCCTATAGAAAGAAATGTAATGGAAGAAAGGAAGAGAAGGGTAGATGAGGGTAGATGCCTCTGTGGTGCCTGGAGTGAGACAGGCTGAGAATACAGGTGAGAAGTTTCTCCATAGCCACAGTCTCTTCTGGAGCCCTTGGGGCAGAACTCAAAGCTACTATTGATGTGAGATGCTTGTAGGTCTGGGTAAGCACCCTGCCAGGGACTCATATTCTACCCTGGAAGCAGAGAACAGCAAGACCTTCCACTAGGCTAGAGAAAGGATTGCCTCTAAATCCCTTCATCCCTTGTTACTTGTTTTCCTTCAGTTTATTTACAAAGGAAATCAAGACATCCTATCATTTCCCACATCCTTGCTTTTGATGACAGAACCCCTATGGCATCATTTCACGTGTTTTTTCCGTGTTTTCTACAGATTGAAAATAGATCCAGAGGCTCTGCAGCCTGAGGTTTGATTTTTTTTTTTCCCCACAAGAGCACTCCATGTCCTTCAGTGTAAAGACAGGGTTTCTAGCTGTTTTTCATTTTGGATGTCATTATTGATCAATGTCTTGATCCATTCATCTTTTATGGGCTATGGAATAGCGCTGTTCTAAGTCTCATTTATGTATTAGCCATAGCATTTCTATGAGGGAATTGTGAAGTCCAGTGATGAGTGAGCACTAAAAGTCAGGAGGGATGTTTTTTCCCATCATTGCCAGCTTTCAGAACACTAAGTGGACTCCTTTGTTTCAGCCATACCATTTCTTTAGAAGCTTTCTGAACTCAGAGATTTAAGAATTTTAATGAGTCTTGGTCCACTAGGTGTGGATCTTTATTAATGTTTGAAATGACCCATTTTTGCCAGGGACAGCCATTGAACAGAAATGGTCCAGAGCTCTTTAAATGTGGGCTGGTAGGTTTCAGTCACCCCTTTACTCTGTTATGAGGTAATGTTTCAGCACGGCTGGTTAGATTCCACACCAAAGATCTGGTTTTAATGGGAAATAGCATTTCACACCCTGATATACCTATAATTTAACATGAGACCTAAATTCTTATTTCTTCTTTTGCATTTTGTCTATTTTCTTCTTTCACATTTTGGCTTTTTTTGTTGTTGTTGTTTTATTATTAAAAAATTAAATTATAGTTCTTCTTTAGGCCCTGCTACCCTACTCCCAACAAAACATCCACTATTTACAAATGGTAAAATTAGGTCAAAATTCACAACTGAAGCTTTGCTTACAGTTTGTTATTTATTTCAGACTTATTTATTGGGGGGGCACCCAAGGGTCTCTTGCCACTGCAAGCGAGTGCTCTGCTGGCTTTATGTGGTTGGCTGGGGAATTGTACCCAGGCTGGCAAGTATTGCAAACAAATGCCTTTTTAACCACTGGGATGTCTCCTCAGCCATATTTGTTTATATTTTAATTACATTCCATTTCTCAGTTAACATTTTGCTTTGGGTTAATAATTACCTTGATTTTAAAGCATTATTTATTTTTGAACAGTTGCATACATTTAATTTTTATCATATTGCTACCACTTACCTGAATCCCTTCTTCATGCTAACAAGCCCCCCTCCTCCTTACATGTCTCAGTTTTTGTAACCCACTGGTTCCAATTAGGGTTTCTTATGTGTGCGTGGGTAGGGGCTTCTTCACTGGAGTATGGGCAACTTACCAGGTGTTTTACCACTGAAGAGTATGGCTGCCCTTCCTCCAGCAACCGTTAACTACTGATATTCCTCCTGGGATTGTGAGGTCTGAGACACTCCTTGTCCATAACAGATGTCAATGGACACAACCTTCTGCAGTTCATCTGCAGGTGACCACAGCTGCTGTGAGTTCAGGAGTACAACCGCCATGTTGTATCTGAACATGGCATTCCACAGCACTCTCCCTATCCAGCTCTTACACCCCCAGTCCACTCTTTCCACAAAGTACCTGAGCCTCAGAGGAGTTGATATAGATGTCCTATTTAGGGCTGAGCACTCAACAGTCATCTCTTCTGAGCACTTTGTCCAGTTAGGAGTCTACATTATCCATCACCCACTGTATGAAAAACCTTCTTTGACCAAGGCTGAGCGCAGCACTGATCCATGTATATACACATAAACATTTAAAGGGCAATTTAACATGTTTCTTTAGCAAAACTACGATAGTAAGTTGTCCTTTAGGGCCTATGACCTCATCAACCATTGGCTAGATGCAAATTTCCTTCTGTGAAGTAGGCTTCACATCCAATCAGAGTGTAGTTCGTTTCCCAACAGTAGTGTTTACTGTTAACTACTTAACAATGATTCATCTATTACACCAGTGGGCACATCTTGTCAGGAAGGTAGGTTGTGGAGCGTGCAGGATCCAAAGCTAGGTAAAACTGCTGATGGCTTTTCTCCCCCAGAAGCCTACATAGCAGCTTCAGGCCCTATGACAGCTTGCCAGAAGGGAGGAAGCTTTCAGTTCACTTCCAGCTTGGTTTCTCTCTGCTTGCGCCCAAAGTGTGTGATGCCTTAAGTAATCAGGTCTTACCCTCTACAGAAGACAACCCAGAGCAGTATCAATAGTCTGTACTGTTTGAGGTAGCTCTGGACCCTCCCTGACCAATAATTCATAGGGAGGTATTGCACACCTGGCACTGGGATTGTCATTTAATAACCTGATTTCTGGCAACAAGATTATCTACCCAGGCAGGGCACCTCTGTTGAAAATCCCTTTCTAAATTGTATTTTTAATTAGCTTACAAAGTAGCAGATTTCCATTTGTTTTTTTCATGCAGCCTTAACTTTGGTTAACTCTCCTATGTACCCCCTCTGTTTTCTACTGCCCCCCCCCCCACAGTTTCCATGTGCAATAAATTTCTAAGCTTTCCTCCTAGGTAGAGTTTCCTCTCCTGTTCAAACACATGGAATGTTCTTTCAGTTTCCATTTGCACCTTCTCTGCTTCCTGGACACCTCCTCTGGACACTTGAGCCCAGTCTACTGTCCATGTCTCCTGCACTGTGGTCCACCAGGGCTTTCCTCTGTACTTTCTCTGTTTTCTGGACTCTTCCCTATGGACACCTGAGCTACATTAACTATCCACATCCCCTGCTCTGTAGTCAGCCAGGACTTCTCTTTGTATCTTCTCTGTTCTCTGGACACTCAAGCCCCATCTACTGTCCACGTCTCCTATGCTATGGTCAGCCAAGACTTCCATTTGAACTTTGTTTCCTGGACACCCCAGGCCCATCTACTGTCCACGCCTCCTGCACTGTGGTCAGCTAGGACTTCCCTTGTGTTGCCTCTGCTCTTACATTTTTAGGATTTCCCACTTTCTATATTCAACTATTTTACTTTTTCTTTTGTTTCTAAAAATCTTTTCAGTCTTCAGTTTGGGGAGCATATGTTCAAGTATTCTCTAAAAACCTTTTAGAAGTAAAGAACTATTTTCTATATGAAACCCTCACAATTAATCATTTGGCTAAGCAGAGTCTTGTAATTGGAGAGAATTTGAAGAAATTTAGAGACAGTCTTTTATGACATTCCATCTCATTACTCTGGTTTGGTGGGCAGCCCCTGATTGTACATCCTTGATTTGCATCTGTTCCCTTTCCCCAAGCTTATTCTTTTTACCATCATTGTTCTCGAATGTGTTAATGGCCTCTTGTTTCCTATGGATTCGCTCAAGGATCTTTCATCACCTGGCTTATGTACTGTCCCTGGGAAATTGTTTTCTTCTTTATTTTTAAATAATTACTTCCCTGTCAGTTTCCCTTTCTTTCTGCAACTCCTATCATTTGGACGTTAGATATTTTGAAACAATCTTATGGCTTTCTTTATATGCTTTTGTTCTATGTCTTTGTCTTTTTATTATGCATACAAGGCAATTCGATGAACTTTATTTTTCAGTCAGTCAGATGGATTTCCTTTTTGTTTCTCTGTAGTATTTTTAACACTCTAGAGACTGGGCTCTCAGAATGTTCTCTTTTGTGTTTGATTCCTGTTTGTATCCTCTTCCCTCTGTGAGAACATTGATTATAGGACTTTTATTATAAGGCTTCTATCTCTTCCTTTGGGCAACATCTCCATTTCCTCCACATCCCATCTTTCCTGTTTACTTACTTCCACTCTGGTTCACAATTCTTCCTTCCCCACAGTCCAGGACCAGCTGCTCACCATTAAGCCTAGGGAATTATGAATGAGCCTAGAACTCCACTCATAGGCTGGGCTCCATGGCAGGGCCATGAACTGAGGCAATTCATTGAGTTACACCAGCCAACCTTCCTTCTGAATCATACAGAGCATACAAGATCATACAAGAGCACCTCAGCCACCAGTGTTCCAACCATCCAGTGCAGAAAGAGTTCAAAGGGTGGCCATGAACTTGATCCTGGTTCTTTAGTGTGGCTCTCTTTCCCTTCTCCTGCCTGTGCCCCTCAGTCCTGACTGGACATCAATATTCTGCTGCATATGAGAGAGGGTCAGGGTCTTATCACTCCTGTTGTCATTTGCAATGACTCATTCTGTTCCAAACATCCCATCACTGTCCTCAGACCTTGGAGGTCTTCTGAGCTTTCACAGCATGAAACATCTTGCTTCCTGGTCCATAGGGCTTCTGATTTCTCACTGGCTCTTTATCTAGGTTAGAAACAGAGCCTTCTCCTATGTTTCCACACAGAGGAATCCAGTCCTTTATGGTTTCAGGTCTCATCTGAAGGTCTATGACTCGGTTTTCAGTAGGGCTTCACTGAGAAGCAGATGCCAGGTTACATTCATTATATGTGGAAAAGACGTGGGATGTTCTACCCCATGTCCTCATGGTATAGTTGTCCTGTTTGTCCGATTCAGCCTCTGTCCTACTGGCTGACCTCAAGCACCAGAAGAGGGTGGGGATTAGTTTTGATAGATAACTGGGTTCTATCATACTGATGGGCATGGGCAGGGGACTCAAGTTACCACCATGGGATGTATACATATAGCACACATACCAATAAGGTGTCAGGTGTGGAGAAAGATGGTATGTCTTATTTGGGGCTGTGAATTCAAGATACCCTGAAACTCAGAGAAAGTGAGGTGCTGGCCAGTAGAAAGGTATCACATGGTGCTTCCCACAGTCAGCTGATATTCTTCTGTCTGTCTCACTAAACTCATAAGTGATTCTCTTATGTGTGGGAAGGTGAAGATCTATCAGCTTTGGCAAAATGAAACACTGGGCCCCACACCCCAAAACCTGGGCTCTGTGGAATAGCAGACAGGACCTCATGCATCCTTTTCTATGTGGCTGCTCTGGACTTTTCTGCCCTTTCAGACTATCACAGAAGGTGCTGCTGGATTGTGAAAACAGTGTATAGTAGGGCCATGTGGTTTGAACTGCTGCTCTGACCTGTTATGGACTTAATGTTTGTGTCCTCCAAAAGTTTCTAGTGGTGGCCCCAGACCTTGCAATGGTATTTGGAAGTGTATTCTTTGGGAGATACTGGGGTTTGGATGAGGTCACTGTGGGAGGAGAGTCATGGGAGTAGGGGATTTATAAGTAGGAGAAAGAACTTCTTCTACCTTTACCAGGTGAGGATAGGATCAGAAGGCTGCTGTCCACAAGCCAGGACAAGATTTCTCCCTGGAAACTGAAGCCTGTCTGTCATTGAGTTGACCTTCCCAACACATGCGAGCAATACCTGTGTGTTGCAGAAACCTGTCTGGTGTACATTGTTATAGCCACTAGCAATGCTGCAAATGTGTCCTTCCAAGTTCTTGTCCTTCATGCAGCAGTGTTGAGATATGGGACTTTAAGTGGGAGGTAGAGTGGGAGGGATTGGTCCTCATGAATAGATGCATGCCACCATCCTGGGAATGGGATCAGCATGAGTTTGTTCCTTTATCTATCAAGCTATCTATCATCTATCTATCTGTCATCTATCTATAGATTGATTGATCTATCTGTCCATCATCCATCTTTCTAATCCATCTCCCTTCTTCTCCATGTAATGAGAGAATGTAACCAGAAGCACCTTGCAAAACCAGTTATTGGTCCCTTTGTCTTAAAATATTCCAGTTTCCCAAAGAATGAATAAATATGTTTATATTCAGTATAAACTACCCAACTCATGGCATTTTGTTATAGCATCATGATATATGTAGCACTCCCAGGATGGGCAGAGTAGGAGGTGAAACCATCCACTATGGTTGATTTGGGAGGCCAGAGTAGCCTGTGGACATCACTTCTTCACAACTTGGACTCACCGAATACCAGACTGAGTCTCAGGAGACACAGCTGATATCCCTGGCACATGAGCTAAGGGAGCTGAGGGAATCAGACAGAGACAGAATACTTCCAACCAGATGTGAAAACTTCATTTGGGGAGGATATTACCAGGTCATATGGACCATGTTCATACAAACTGTAGCCAGTGGGGGAAGCTGAGAACCCATGGGCTAAGTCACTTGGTAGAAGGCAAGACATTTGGTGGAGACAGAAGTATAGATGAATCTTGATGGTAAACGTCTCCCTGAGGTAGGAAGGTCACAGAACTGAGTGATGACACACAGAGCTCCAAAGGTACCTGTTCACATAGGTCAGAGCAGCGACTGGTGGGTCACTGGAAGAAGGTGTGTGGCAGAGTGAACTCTGCCAGAGAACCCAGAGATGTATCATGCCAGGTAGGATTCCAGAGGAGATCCCAGAAAGCTCAAGGACTGCACAGAGTTATTATGTACAAATTTGGAGGCCAGATGGTCTCTAAAAGGGAAATGTTCAAGTTGAAATAGGGTCACTGAACATCAGAAACACTTATTCTGAGAGAGTGACAGGCCTGAACTGAGACCCCCTAGCTGCACATCTAAAGCTAAGATTCCACTTTTATAGATCCACAAGTATAAGCTTCAAACCATCACCTAAAATGCTCCACATCAGTCACTGTGGAATTTGACAAAGACATTGTTTCACTCGCCTTTAGCAACATAAGATGTCCCAATGCTGAGAAGACACAGCCAAGTGTGCATCACCCTTGCAGAGTTTCATCTTGAAGTCAGAAGAGCTGGAGTTCTCTCCTGGTATTGAAACTGTACATTTACCACCTGTGGTCACACCATCCGTGAGTTACAGCCTCAAAGGTCACAGAAGACAGACTCCTGACCAGAGGCAGATGCAAAAGGGAGGCATTTCCTTGGCTGTGAGAAGATGAAAGTCAGGTGTCCTGTCTCACTCACACCTTTTCTTCCTTGCTTTAGCCACACCAGTTCCATTTAGATGTAGTCCAGGCTCCTGCCCATTTCCAAGGGCCACCAAAGCACCACAACCCAGGCAGGACCAAAAACCCCATGTAACCCTCCTGAGAGCACAATCAGAATTAACCCCAAAGCTCTGGGCCTGCATAGACCTTTCTCTTCTATCAGTCAAGAGAAAGTGGTGATCCTGTTCCTTCATCTGAGCACAGGAGCCAAAAATGTCAACAGGAGTTATTTTTACATCTAGGGTTACTTCATGGAATTTGTTTTATTGAATGTAAAGATAAAATATCTTAAGGAGAAATGTAAAAAAAAAAACAAAGTTTTCTATGAACATATAAGTTATGAATGCCTCATTTGATATTTGAGTTCTGAACCGAATGCAGGATTCTAATGAGATCATCAAGAGGCCCCTGGGTTGGTCACCTAGCATTCTTTGACCGGTTGAAAACATGGTTCCCTCTAGAGACACTGAATTCCACAGACTGTCTGTTGTAGAAGAGCATGGATTGAAATTGTTTCCTAGTCTTGATCATATGACTTTAAGAGAAATAAATAAATCTCTCTGGGTGGGTTTTGAAGGGGATGTGTTCAGGGTGGGAGAGTGTTAGGGGAAATCTACTTTATTTCTGTTTAATTCTCCACACTGCATCTCCATAGCCCCCTGAACTAGCAGGACTTGACCAAGCCAAAGACGTTCAAGCTTTCCACAATGTCAACTTCAAGGTGAGTTAAGAGGTTTTGGCTAGGTCCTCCGTGGTGGTAGAGGAGGACATGGATGTGTATGTGGACAACTTGGACTTGCCTTTCATTCAGGCTTTACCCAAATAGTCCTGGCTCAGGCTACTTGCACTTCAACTTGGTTCATTGGCTGTGAATTGTGATAAGCAGAGCAGAGATGTCTTTCACTGGGGCACTGGGCTGTCGTGGAATGCAGGCTGGTGATGCAGCCCGAGCTGTGAGGCACCATTCAAACAATGGTTCTGCAATGCATAACTTCCTCACTCTTCCCTGCTTCTGCTTCCCTCGAGCAAAAATAATTGGTAAGAACGCCTTTGGAAATACAATGACAGCTGTATTGCAAGACATCAAACAACTCACATTTTTTTGACAGATACATCATGATTTCGTTTAAAAAGAGAGGTCGGAAAGATTGTTGTGGAAAATCATAATAATATAAAAATGAGCCTGGTATAATTATTGAGCTTTATGAAATATGAGCGTAAGTGCTATCTTTTCAACCAGAAGGTGGTCCAGGATGTGGAAATCAGTGATGGTAGACACATGTCAGAAGCTGAGGATTTTTCTATATGGGGAAGGTACATACCACCTTATAACATTTACCAGCTGTGAAACTGTGAAAGCTTCAAGGGTGTTGTGTTTATACTTGGAGTAAAAAAAAAAAAGTGAAGACTCCATGTGTCCCAGACAAAAGCAGGCTTAGACTGTCCTCTGAGGTCTGTGTTTGGGTCCCTGAGCTGTGTCCTGGACTGCATATACATGGAGACAATCACTACTGCCTGATTTATGGGATGCCACCCTGTCCTGTTTTAGGGGTATATCTCATGAAAGGTGCTTATGAAGGTATCACAAAAAAACTGAAAAAATTAGGAATATTTTGCTTTAAGAATGAATTCAATTTATTGTGAGACAAGTATTTCACATGTATTACTTTAAATATTATGTGAAGAACTAGGAACTTTTATTTTTTTCTTTGTGATATTGGCGATTAGTAATAGTAGCAGAGATGACCAATGTGAGCACTAAGGAATGTAACAGGTAAATCCAAGTTTCTGCTTGGTGACAGAATAATGGCCTATGAACTTTCAGTATGACTATAGTAGGTTTAATAAGAGAAGAAAGAGGATCAAGAACTTCAATTAAATGCTAGGCAATGTTATTTCTCATTAATCCCCAAGGTCCCAGATTCAGTGGGCTTCTTAACTGTGTGGCTAGAATTGTACAGCACAGCATGAGGAAGCACCCTCTGTGGGATGGACCCTGTCCAACGTTAAGAATGGATGAGTGGACACCAAAAACATGAAGATCCCAGTGAAGTCCAACAAAGCAAGAGTGATTGATGATAGACATAAAGATCAGGTGTCTATTTACTTTACAAACAGAAGAGGAGAGAACACCAGCAGTGGCCTATTCCCAAATTCCAATGTTGTACATAGTCTGTTGTAGACAGCTCATGCTGCTTGGATTAACTTCCAAACCAGGCACAGTTTATGGGAGGAATAAGGAATTTATTTGAAGCTTTCAGATCCAGGGGAAGTTCTAATAGCAAAAGTGGCTTCCCCCCTTTTACAGTTCCAAGCAGAAAAAGAAACTCATCACCAGCACTATACACATAAGCAAAGAGTAGGGAACTCCAGGCAGAGCTCAGACAGCTCTTTGAATACCCTGGTCTGGAATTCCACATCCAACCCAAGTAACACCTTAGGGCTGGATCTTAGGATCTACCCAAGGTGACACCTCCTTTAAGTTTTTTAAGCTTTAACAAAACTCCAGAATCTATTGGGGACATACATTCAAACTACCACATTCTGCTCCTGGCCCCCAATAGATTCATAACCATTTCACATTGAATATTGAGTTCAGTCCAAATTCAAAGGACCCACAACCTTTACCAATTTAAGATTGCTCTAAAGTCCCAAGTCTCCTCTTGGATTTAAGGCTGTCTCTCAACTGTAAGTCCTATAAAATCAAAAAAAGTTGCATACTTTTAACATATAATGGCACAGAGTAAACATTTCCAACTGCTATGAGGCATAACAAGAAGAGACTGGACCAATGCAAACTCAAAAACCATTAGGCAAACATCAAAGATCTGCAGTTCAAATGTGATATCACAACCAGTGACTAACAGTCTTCAGATTTTCCAATTCTGTCCCTCAAGCTTGGCTGAGTAGTTGAGGCAAACTTCCATCCCTAGCCAATAGTGCTCCATGGTAGCCCTTGCATAGTCCTGGTATAACAAAAACACCTTAGAGTTTCTGTACAAACTATGATCCATCTTCCAACAGCTTCACTGACCTATCAGGAACTTCATGCCCTATTCCATATACCACACCTCCAAAGCAGTGCCTGGAACCATATGCACTTAATGACCCACTCCACACATGCATTTTCCATGCTTTCAAAACCAATGGCAGATGTACATCACTATGTTGTTAATTCAGGAAAGAAATAATTTGTACCTTGAAGAGCAGGTTCCTTATTTCAGCCTTCTCCTTTTAAGAATTTGTGTTTCTATCATTCAGTCTTTCCTGGGTGGAATCACCTCAGGCATCCTTTCCATTGTTTCAGTGTAAAGCAGTTGAGCCATTTTCTTTAAGAATGTTTATGTATTTGACAATAGCAACTTCAGTAATCTAAAACCAGTCTCTGTCCCAGTAACCTGTAAACATGTTTAATTTTTCCAATTTTAAATCTTAAAATTCTCAGTTACATTTTATTAGCTAAGCACATCAATCCATTACTTAAATTCAACCTTGATCAAACTCTCTGGGCATAGGCAACAGAATACATCAAGCCCTTATTCCAGTAATGCATATCCAAGAAAGTTCTCTGCAGTTATCTCCTTCCCCTTAGAGAGTTCATACACCAGGACTCCAAATATAATTTTCTCTGCAATTAGCATTTTCAAACTCTCATCAGAATTGTCCAAAAATCTTGGCTTACTACTTTGGAAGGAATCTTCTGTTACAAGTACCAAGTTCTTTCCCATTCTTTTTCCAGCACAAAAGTTCCAAAAGACCAAAATTTACATAGTCAGATTCATCTCAGCAACTCAACCCCACCCTCAGTACCAAAACTGTTGTAGAAAGCTCACACAGCTGGGATAAACCTCTAAGCCAGGCACAGTTTATGGGAGGAAGAAGGAATTTATTTGATCCAGGGAAGTTCCATAATGGCCAAGGAGGCTGCCCCTTTACATGTACAAGTAGAAAGAAAAACCCATCACCAGTACCACACACAAGCACATGGTAGGGAACTCAGACTGTTCTTAGCAGTCTGGAACTGCTTGGGCTGGAATTCCAGATCTGCCCCCAATAACACCTTAGGGATGGACCTTAGGGTCCACCCAAGGTGACACCTCCTTCACGTTACAAGCTGTAACAAAACTATTGAGGGACATAGATTCAAACCACTACATAGTCTATAAGAATCTAACTGTGCTCTGCCAGACAAGGAGCTGATGTGCCATACTGTCATGGTTTGATCCAGGTGTCCCCCACAAACAAATGAATTTGTTCTGATTGATCAAACCTTAGCTGATGGCAATTTGGGTTTTACAGCCTTGTCAGAGCTATGCTGTCAGGGACAGGCTTATGGGGTTATAAGCCAGCTTCCCCTTGCCAGTGTTTAGCACACCTTCCTGCCGCTGTTTGCAGTGCTGTGGTGGAGGTGATGTCCACCCCTCTGCTCATGCCATCATTTTCCCTGCCACGATGGAGTCTTCCCTTGAGTCCAAAAGCCAAATAAACCCATTCCTTCACAAGCTGTTTTTGCTTGGGTTCTTTCTGTGCAGCAATTAGAATGCTGACTGCAACACATACCATCCATCATTAGGAAGAAAGAAGCAGGATTCCTTCAAAAAGTGCTTTGCCTTGGCACTGCCTATTGGCTGCCCCTACATGGTGAGGGAGTGTTTCTAAGTTCTGTTTATAATCAGGTTCCCTCAACAGCTAGGGGATCCCTGTCCTCCATCCACACATGTGGACACACATGCATGTGCACACATGTACACATAAGTGGCCTTGTGTTCCATTTTATTTTATTTTCTCTTTCCTTGAGATTTCCTGGTTATTCTGAATGAACAGCCAGGAAGGATTGTGCTGAAAGAATGAGTAATGAAATCCCTCATGCCCAGAGATCAGGGACAACACTGACTCTGAGGCTCAGGCCTGTGGGAACAGATGAGGCCCTTCATGGATTCCTTCCCTGAGCTTCAGCTCCCTAGTGCTTTCTTGAATTCAATGTATTTGATGTGTAGGTGCCCACATGATGTATTTGCCAGAGCATGTGGAGGTCAGAAGATACTTCTTGCCTTCTGCCTCAGTTTGGGACAAGGTCTCTTTGATGTTCATTGCTCTGTGCATAAGATCCCAGGATATTTACCGGTCTCCACCTCCCTTCTTGCCACCATGGGTGCACTGAGATTACAGATACTCACCACTGCTTCCAACATTTTTACATGAATACTGGGAATCCAAACTCTGTTTTCCAGAATTATACAGCAAGTGCTTTGTCCACTGAGCTCTTTCCACAACTATGTGATACTTTCTTTAAAATTAACAAGCTCTTTATAGCCTTGCTGTTTGAGACGCCTTAGGGAAATTTGTTATTGCTGCTTGTTTTGGTCACTGCTTGCTTTGCAAATGGGCCTGGGAAGAGGATGATTGTGTGATTGTGATTCCTTCATCCACCGGAGGCAAGCCCAGGAAATGGTTTATGGCTGATATGGTAGCTCCCTCCTCTGGGGTTCAGAAACAAAAGTGTGCTTGTCAACTGTATGAGAATCTGCATACGATATGCGATGGAGAGCAATATCAGGTGAGAAATGAAGCAGGGAAAACACAGTTTTGTTTAGCAATCATTAAAGCATTTGGTTTTTAATACTTGGCAAAAAAACAAAAATATATAGCTTTTTAGTGTCATCATTTAAAGATGGTAGACTGTTACAAAAGACTTTGGTAAAATAATGCTGCATTCTCAGGTCCCAAGATCATCTGTGGGCTTGGCCTATTCCCAGATATAGGGTTCATCCGTCTGAAATATTAGAACCAGGAAGAAATGGCCAGAGTAAGCCAGGTTCCTCCAATGTCACAGGTCAACCCAATAGCAGAGCAAGCCTTTCCCAGTGCCGCGGAAGCTATTCTACACCCTCCACTGAGGTTTTGCAGACATCATGTAAATTGTCCTTGTGTCATGGGGTGTTTGATTTATTTACAGTGAGACTGGACAAAAATCAATGACATAGATTAAGGGTCCTTTGTTCTTTATTTCCAAGCATCCAGATAGTTACTGACCTCCTACTGTGAACTATGCAGAAAATGGTCTATTTGCTTTCTACTTGTTCAATATTCCTTTCCTAATTATGATTACAATGAAAGTCTGTAGGCTTGATGGTCATCCATGTGGGTTGGGTCATGGAGGTGAAGTTCTCAGATAAACAGGCCACACTTTGCATTTAATGTGTTAGAAGAACGAGAAGCAAGACCGAAGAATTGAAAGAAGGTGAAAGTCTCCAGTATTTGCTCTTATAAGAACAGCTTTACAGATATATTAATTGCCATAAATCTTCATTTAAAATGTGCAATTAAATAGTGCTTAGTACATTCTAAACTGTACAATCACCCACAATCAACTTGGAAAATCTCCATCACCCCACATATCCATTATTGGTTACTTTCCATGTATGTACCCCTACCCTTTCCCTCAGCCCTACATGACCACTGATGTACATTTGACTGTAGGTTGACCTGTTCCACATAGAACCAACAGAGGAAAACCAGGAAGGGTCCACATGGAATGGGCAAGCGAAGACCACATGGGTACCTCTTCTCCAAGCTGAGTCTGCTGTGTGGAAGCCCAGGCCTCGTTGCCTGTGCCTTCTCATAAGGGCGGCCTGCCAGGCAGCGTCTGTGCTGCATGTTGTCTTCTCATTGCAGTCTGGCTGTAATTATGGGATATCTACTCATTTTCTGCTCTGTGATTGAAATGACAGTCTTCTTTTTATTACTATTCTAATGGCTTCATGTTCTGAATCACTATGATATTATTAATAATGGAAAAGGGGTCTTACTTAGCAGGGGGAGAGCTTTCCCATACATCACATTAAGGGAAGTGGGCAAGCTGACAGGTTAACGAAGCTCCCAAGAGCCTCACAAGACGAGTCATCAATGGGAAGATGTGGGGAGGAGAATCGAGCACTTTGTGCAATTGCTCATTCTCAAGAGATATTTATGCCAAAACAGAACCCAGCATCACCAAATAGACAGTGTCCTCCTTAAATACACAACTTTCACTTTTAAACTCTTTAAACAGGAGTGTTTGGTGTGCATCCTAACCTCCAAAATGACATGGACAGAGTACTTTGGGATACAAAGCACATAAAATACAGCATGAAGGCAAGAACCACACAGTGCAAGCAGGCAGATATGGCTCTGTTTTACAGGGACTTAAATCTGTGTTAGCATCACCCACACAGCACTTAGTGTGTGTTTAGGAGTCTAGGAACAAGCTATTTATTTCTACTTTTTTCCTAGGCATGCCCTGCATTTCTCCCTGAACTGTGAACTTGAAAGCCATTTTCTCTTTTTAATTTCCAAAGCTCAGCCCATCCGTGTGCTAGCATGTGCTTATAAATGAGCAATGTGATTGCCATGCTGTGATTGCACAAAGGGGCTGGCTGAGAGGTGGGTAGCTGAGGGGTTTTACAGCATGAGGGAAGAGACGAGACTGCAAGATGCTCTGGTCCAGAAATGAGCACTAGCCATCTTTCTATTGCACATTGAGGGAGACATGAGAGTGAGATCCCTAGATGGCTCACTCCCTGCCTTAAGCCATTGTTTCCTCGTTGATAACAAGACTGGCTGTAGCAGCATATCTAGAGACACAGTCTTCCTGAAAAGGCAGGAGCTCATGCTAGCCTGTGGCCACTTTAGCAAGAACACAAAGTCTGACTTTTATGGCTTCTCTCCAGCCCCTGCCCCTGTCGCCTCCTCCTGCTGCTCTTCCTGTCGTTTCAGAAGCCCTTGTCCTCTCCCTCCATCTGTGACCCATCCACATGCCATACAAGTTCCCCCAAACTCAACTCTGATTGTTTTCTATCAGTGACTAAACACATACTTAGTCACATCTTCAAGTACCGAATGGGCTAGTCTTTTACCTCCCATGCTGTCTCCTGCTGAGATATGACCATGGTGCCATCATACCAAGATTGACACTAAAGAAGCATGGAGAGGAAAAGTGTGGGGAGCTGGAGGTGAAAAGAGCAAAATGCTTAGGTTGCATCTTGATAAATCTATAAATAAGCATCTTTGGTGGGGGAATTGTAAACTATATAATTTGCTCAGAGTTTATAATTTTTCATTAGATTGTTACATTTTCATGTATCAAAGTTAAATGCAAGGACACAGCTCACATATAGTAATGATACAAATTAATTTTAATTTCAAAGAGAAAAGTATCCTGGTAGCAGAAAAGGCAAGAATATGCCACTTTGTCTAATCACATGCTTTTCTCATTTGCCATAAAATGTGAAGATCCTAGAAAACAAATACATGATAGGATCAAGCAAGGTCTCAAAGTCAACCAGAGGCTCTCTTTGATTCTCCTTTATGGTTACATGAAGCTCTTTTTCATGAGGGTGAGGAAACAAGACTTCATTGCTATAAGTGATCCAGTTGGAAGATTCTAGAAAACTGGTCTCTAGATAGGTGGAAAACACAAAGCATTTGAATCTGATGGAAGATTGAGAAGAGGGGAACACTGAAGTGGATGGTGTCATGCTAATGAAGAAAGGGTAGTGACTCTCACAATACCCCATGTCCTCTGGAGAAGACATGAAGTTAATGCACTGCCAGTGCCACTAGTGTCTTTGTGCAGGGCATTCCTGCTGAGTCTGCTGGGGAAGTGCAGTGTTTCTAAGTAGACAAACAGTTGAGATGTACTGATCTTCCTGAGAGATCCAAGGACAAACACCAGCACAGGGCAGGTGTCCAGTGCTGAATCCTTTAGTGACAGACTTCTGCTGTGGTCCAAAACAACAGATCCCTCCAAAATTCATATTTGGGACCCAGTACTCAGTGTGGTGTGTAATGAGACCTTGCCTATGGGAAACTATTGAAACATGAGTGTTCCACCTTCAAGACTAACAGGCTGAAGGGAGCACCCTCAGCCCCTTTTAAAGCCCTTCTGCTTTCTGCCATGTGTGCAATAAGATGACATGTTGGAAGCCAAGGACAGTCCTTAGCAGATGTGATTCTTCAGGAATCTTGACTTTGGGCTCCTCAGCCTCCAGAGCTGTGAGAAACAAGTTTCCATTGCTTATCTGTAGTCTTTCTGAGGTACTTTTTTGTAGGAGCCCAAATAGGCTAAGAAAATCACATGTGTAATTTCCTCAAAACCCATGTCTTCATTTATGAATAATGTACAGTTGACAGCAGAAAGCAAACTTTCACACAATGATGAGGAAATGTATTTACTTGTCAGACCCCTGCTTCCTGTAACATCAGTATCCACAGTCTGTGTGACCCGGACAGTGAAGACAGTAAGTTTTCATGCTTAGCTTTAGGGCTATATCCTCATATTCTTTGGTGAGGGCAATAGACAGAACACTGGCCTGCTGAGACCATGTGAGTCTTTATACAAGTATAAATTCTTATATCACTTCCACCATCTGCAGAACAAACACGATAATTTATTACCCACTTTTCTTTTTGTTATCATTTCCATTCTCAAGTGATCTGTAACAGAAATAAGCACATTTGCCATGTGTACATGCATCACCCTCAGCCATCTCCACAATTATTCTCGCCTTTCCAGCCTGAGGCTTCACTCCCACAAGACACCACCTTTCCCCAAGGCCCAGGAAAGCACCATTTTGCCTCCTGTCTCCACACATCTGACTATTATAGGTATCTCAAGTAAGTAGAATAAAGTGGTTATTATATATATATATATACATATATATATATATCATAAAAGCTACTTGAAACCGGAATTATTTATTTCTGGGATTTTCCTTTTAATATGTTTGGACTTCAATTAACTGAAGGTAAATAAAACAGTGGGAAATTAAGCCAAAAATAAAGAGAAAACTACTGTGTACCTAAGAATGAAACTACAGAATCATGGTATAACTCCACAAGGGTAACACACACATAAAAACATCCCCCACAGTGCTGCCTGTGTGTTTGTTACTACCTTATTTCCCTCACTCCTGTAGCCTCTCCCTGAGAACAAATATGTCTGGAGTCTCTGAGATCCTCAACACCAGCCAAGTCTCCTCAGAGAAATCTTGCAAGGATGCTTAGAAGAACATGGCTCCACCTTTCCACCAAAGTAGGAGAAGCCAGTTCCAACCACCCACCTTACCATTATTCTGGATTAAATCAGCCTTTCAATGGCTACCAAGTCCAAATATTGAAGGTATCTGTTTGACTGCTCAGGTCTTTTAAATAACAAGCCAATGCCAAACCATTGTTGCAAGTTATTTTCTCACTGTTGGGAAAGACACCTGACAAGAAGCAGTTTATGGGAGAAAGGGTTTATTTCAGGATTACAGAATCCAGGGGAAGCTTCATCATGGCAGAGGAAGCTGGCTCACTTTAGCATCTATAGTAGAGAGAGAAAGAAGCCAAGAGCAGCAAACATGAACAGCCAGAGCTTCAACTGGCTCTCTACATACCTTAGATCTAGACTAAAGATCTGCTTCAATGACATACCAACTCCCAGCAGGGCTCTGCCCACTGGAAACTCAAGTTGCAAGCTCAATCTTAATCAAAAGTTCCTGAGGCTATGGGGGACATACATTCACACTCAAACACACCACACAGATTTTTACCCATTGTCAGTTAGATAAAAGCTTATTTCATGATTCTTCCATATAATAGATTTTGTTTAACTTCCAACTAAAGAATATTAATTTAAAATGTTTAAGATTAATATTTTAATGTTTGTTTTTATTTTTATCTAAAATATATAAACACAAGCCCTCACTGATATTTACATAACACATTGTGATTTCATCTGCAGGCATGCAAAGTTATGAGATGTTAGAGTCAAACATTCTTACATTAAGAAGCAAAGTCTCAAATATAAAATATGTAGCAATACATTAAAATAGTACACCATGCAGAACAGATACAGTCCAGAAAGTAATGAGCATATCTATTACAATGTTATATCTCTAAAAGGGATAACCCTAACCACTGTAATAGCTGCTGAAATGTCACTTGAAATGTCATAGCTCCAATTTAAACCTAGAAAGTTAAGGAGAACTCTATATCCTAAGTGTAATGGAAAAGGCTATAGGAGTCACACACAGGCTCAGGGACCAGCTGCCTGTGTACAAATCCTGGCTCCACCAAGTACAAACTGGTTGACCTAGAGTTGACTTTGAGCTACTTATTTATTTATCTATTTTTGCACTCCCAATGACTTAATCCTTTAAATGGTGATAATACTGTTTCTCTCACTTAAGAAAAAATGTTCAAAACTGTATGGCACAAAGTAACCTGTATGTACATGTTAACCCTTGTTAGTGTTCATATTATCAGCCATTAATGGAAGCTGTCTTGGTCAGCAGGAAAACAGGAACATTGAACCAGCAGACTGTGTAGATGGGGTTGTCAGCAGCTCTCTCCCTCCCCTTCCTGGGGGCACCCCTCTTCAAGTCTATATATTCAAGGCAGCCCAACTCTTTCTTGACCTCATACTTCTTCTGGACTTTGTTTTTTCCTTTTTTTGTTGTTGTCCTTTATTTGCGAACTGATCCCTGGCCCACAGAGGTCTCCCATGCCTTGTATAGAAAAACTTCTTTGCATATATGGTAAAATGAAGGAACTTGAGTTGGGAGATGTCATGGTTTGATCCAGGTGTCCCCCACAAACAAATGAATGTGTTCTGGGTAATCGATCCTCAGCTGATGGCAGTTTGGATTTTACAACCTCAATGGAGCTGTGTTGTTGGGGGCAGGCTTTTGGGGGTGATAAGCCAGCTTCCCTTTGCCAGTGTTTGGCACACATTCCGGCCGCTGTTTCCAGTGCTGTGGCAGAAGTGATGTCCACCCCACTGCTCATTCCATTATTTTCCCTGCCAGGATGGAGTCTCCCCTCGAATCCATAAGCCAAATAAACCCATTCCTCCACAAGTCGCTTTTGCTCGGGTTCTTTCTGTGCAGCAACTAGAAAGCTGACCACAACAGGAGATTATCTTGGAATTAGACAGATCTTAACTGAACACAAGGATATGTGCAAGGGAAAGCAGAGGGCTTGAGCACGCCCAGAAATAGAGAGAGGGGCAAATGATGTAAGCAGGATACAGTTAGAGATTTAAACCTGGACCTGCATGCTTTTTTACTTTTCACAGTGGGACTGTCCAGTGCTGGCTCTCATGAAGTGACCCTTGGGTTCCAGTTTTAGGATATCCACAGCTGCCACTCCACTGGGCTGTCCAGTTCTGGCTCTCCTGAGGCAACCCTGGGTTCCAGTGCTAGGATCTCCATGACATCCTGCATCCCTTCACTGATGCTAGACTTGGAAGGATTGAAGCAGATTTTGGTCCTCTGTTTGGGTTCCATGATGGCAAGTGATCAAGTTATAAACTGAAATGGAAACTAAAAGGGCTCCTTAACATAGAGGCTCCTTCAAAAAGTTTAAACATTTCTATTTGAAAACTTTATATTTAATGAAAGTTTCATGGGTTGGCAAAACATAAAACAAATATACCTAGAATCAATTACATTCTTCTATTCCAGCAGTAACCTAGAATGAATCATTTATAAGGAAATTCTATTTAAAATGGAAACAAAAATATAAAAAATTTAGAAATAAATGTAAGAAGTGATGCATGACCTTTATAAAGAGAATGACCAAAGTTTACTGGGAAAAATAAAAGCCTTCAGTCAGGAGTTCACTGCGTCAGCAGTAAGAGAGGCCAGCACCTCCAGGGGGCAGGCTCTGTATTAATGTTTCTTCAATGTGTTATTTCTTTTACTTTTAACTAAAACTCTACAGTGAATGCTGAGCATGCCCAGAGGCCTGCCTGTCCATCACTGTAACTTTTAAATGTGCTCCAAAGTGTAAGTGAGCCTGTTCAGGAATGTGCCTATCTGGGCATGTTAAGAAAAGGGCCAATGCTATATGCCTACATATAAGCTCCCTGGATAAAAATCTTCATATTCTCTTTGTAGAACGAGGGTGTTCTTTCAGAAATAATTCCCGTGCTCTCCTTACCAGCTGCAGGTAATAAATCTTTCTCTACTTTTCATGCATATTTTAGTTTTGCACTCACCGAGATGAGAACCCACTGCATTAGGTTACAACTGCATGACTTTCTAAGTAGGGATGATAAATATAATGTCAGTTAATTAGCAGTTAACTGATGGGATTCCATGGAACATTAGGGAAGGCCTTTAGAATTCACCAAGAAGACTGAGAGGGAGCGAGAGTACCAGGCTGGGTGAGGACCCCACTGCATTGCTTATGAGTTGTGTGTCACCACGAAGGCATCCTGCTCTAGAGAAGGGACACAGAACTCTCCATACCTCAGAGAGAGGCCAACTCGACACAGGCATCATAAAGGCAGTGCCAACTAGAAAAGTGTACACTAGAAACTCAGAAAATGTTGTCTGAGATACAAGTAACATTGTGGAAAGCACCACAGAGTGAGGACTTCAAATGAAACACTTGAAAAGCGGCAAAGAAGAGGAAGGGAGTGTCTTTGGGTTAAGATGGTGTGTGCTTTAGTTAATATAGAATTAAGCATGTCCATGAGTGTATTCTTCGATTAATGTACACCATTGCATGAATTGAAATATCAAACCAAATATTATTAATATGTACAGTTAATAATATGTGTTAACCAAGAAGTATTTTTAACAGCCACTTTTAATGCATTCAACAACAGTCTCAGAAAAACCAGGGCTTTCAATTTGACTCAAAGGATTCTGGCAAATTTCCTCTTCAGAAAATTGGTAGTGCTACTTGGGGATGCACAACCATTTCAACAGAGTCTGTAGCTGTCTTTCATCAGAGTGTGACAAAGCCGGAAGTGGGGGATGAATCATAAACCAGTTTCATTTCATGCTCTGAAACGTGAGTATCCATAAATGAAAAGAGGGATCAAAGTACACAAAGTCATAGGTAAGAACTTTAGCAGTAAGACATCCAGGCATAAAAATTCATAGGTAAGTGGTACACACAGGTACACAATCACTGGTCAGAAATGCAGAAGTTGGGTAATCAGACACAGAGTCATTGGTAAGAACTCCTTTGTTGTAAATTTAGGTAAACATAGTCAAGGGTAAATCTTCAGCAGTAGTTAACACAGGCACACACATTCACAGCTAAGGACTCAGCACTGGAAGACCCAGGTACAAACAGTCTCAGGTAAGATGTGCCTCAGTGGGACTCCCAGGCACACAGTCAAGGTAAGAACTAGAGCTGTGGAACACCCAGGTACACACAGTCAGGATAAGATTTCAAGCAGCAGGACAGCCAGGTACAGATAGTCTTAGATAACTTCAGCAGTGGAATAGCATACCACACACAGGAATAGGTGAGAACTCCAGCAGTGGGCATCCAGTGCATCGAGTCATAGCTAAGAACTTTAGCAAGAGGACACTGATGGTTCGGTTTGGTTGTAAACTTGACCTGTTAGCAATCCATGGTAACCTTGAGTGTTGTGTAGCAGATTTCTTCTGAATTAAAGAGAGAAAGGATGCTCAGGGGATTCAGGAAGTCATGTTGGCTAGAAACAAACATCCCTTCCTGGGAGGGCAGTGCAGGAAGGAAATTCCAGAGACTTAGGAAGTTAACAAGTCTGGGGAAGGGTTGCAAGACTCCATTCTAAGGCTATATAAAATGGAAGGAAATCTCTCTCCTCTCCCTGCCTTTTTGCTGGTGTGTGTGGTGCTAGTGATGGCCTCTCTCTCTCTCTCTCTCTCTCTCTCTCTCTCTCTCTCGTGTGTGTGTGTGTGTGTGTGTGTGTGTGTGTGTGTATGTGTGTGTTTGTACACGAGAAAGGGGACCAGCCTCTTTCACCATTATGGAACTTCCCCTGCATCTGTAACTTCAATAAATCCTTTCCTCCCATAACTGTGCCTGGTTTGGAGGTTCATCCCAGGGGGCTGAATGGCTGAGTACAACAGACACCCAGGTACACAAATTCACAGGTAAGATCTTGAGCAGCAGGACACCCTAGTACAGATAGTTTTAGATAACTCCAGCAGTGGAACAGCATGTTACACACAGTCACAGGCAAGAACTCCAGTAGTGTGATATCCAAGTACACAAGGTCACAAGTAAGAACTTTAGCAGTACAATACCCAAATACACAAACTCACAGGCAAGTATTCAAGCACTAGTACATCACAGACACACACCCAATCACAGATCAGAAATGCAGCAGTCAGACACCCAAGCACGTAAAATGACAGGTAATCTTGCAGTGGGACACTTAGGAAGACATATTCACAGGTAAGAATTCCAGCACAGGACATCCAGGTACACACAATCACAGGTGAGAAATGCAGTAGTTGGAAACCCCAGCCATACACAGTTGTGGGTAAGAACACCAGCAATGAGAAATCTAGGTATGTACACTAAAGGGTAATAACTCCAGCTGTGGGGCACCCAAGTACACATAATCACATATAAGAACTCCAGCAATTAGACAAAATATTAGAAAAGTCATGGGTAAGAACTCTAGCATTGGGACACCCAGGTATAAATAGTCACATGGTGAAGCTCCAGCAGTAGGACATCTATAAATACAAAGTCACTGGGAAAAAACTCAAGCCATAGAATATCTAGGTACCTAGGCACAGATAAGATCTCCAGCAGTAGGAAGACCAGGTAAAATAATGATGAGCATGAACTGCATCAGGGGACAACCAATGAATTAGTCAGGGCTCTCTAGAGGAAACAGAGTTGATAGAATGGATTGTAGTAAAGGGGAATTTATTGGGTAGCTTACAACAATAGCAATATGCAAGCCCACAGGTGAAGGAACCAGTAGCTGTAAAGTCCACATGGCTGGAGGGCTCAGCAGTCCCAATCCAGCCCAGAAGGCCTGAAGGCTTCTTCAGTCCACGATGTGAGGCCAAGGAACCTGGATTCCAATGTCTAAGAAGGGTAGGAGAGCAGGATGCGAGTACAAGTCACAAACCAGCAGCAGCAGCCAGAGGGAGGAAAGAAGAGAGGTTCCCTTCCCCCCAAGCTTCCTTGTATCCAGTCCCCTTCTGGGAGGCCCAATATCTTGGGGGAAGGGCAACTCTGGAGGAGGGACCTCCTCCTTTTGTCAATCCTTTTTGCAGCCAAGCTCAAAGACCTGCCCAAGATCATTGTAGAGTAATATTAAACAGGTCAGGTTGACAATCAATTTAACCATCACACCCAGGTACACTTATTATAGCAAAATGAGTGTGAGCTTACTGTCCTCCCCTCTTATTCATTATTATATTCTGCAGGCCACAGATGACCAGTCACATAGCATGAGGTGAGAAACTACCAGAACTTTGAAATTCAGCAAGACAAAGAAGTAATTGCTTAACTATGATAAGGAAATTAGGAAAAAGATAAGGCAGGAGAAAACCTGAGGTTCTGAACTTCTCCAGAACCCATTGTAAAATATATATTGCTAGACGTAGGCATCTTCCTTCTTGTGCTTGTTAATGTACATGCCTAATGTCATGTACACATCTCTGTGCCCTATAAAACTCCTTTGTAACTGGGGTTTGGGGCCAAATGCTTTGTCTATGCTTGGCCCGTCGGCATAAATCCCTAAATTCATCATAACAAAGGAAACTCCACTCTCCTCTTGCTGAAATGGCTTTGTCTATTTGTCATGGGGAATTTATACAACATACTCAAGGATGGTGTTGTATTCAGTCATACGCTGCTGGGATGAATCTCCAAACCAGGCACAGTTTTGGGAGGAAAATATTCATTAAAATAACAGATCCAGGGGAAGTTCATTAATGAAGAAAAGGCTGGCCCTTTCACAGATCCAAGCAGAGAGAGAACCCCATCACCTGGAGCCAGCACACTCCAATTTGCAACCACCAGGAACTCAACCTGAGCTCTGGCTGTTCTTTGTATGTGTATAGATGGAATTTCACATCCACCTTAGAAATACCTTAGGGCTGGACCCTTGGAGGCCAGGTCATGGTGACATCTCCTCCTGCCAGGAGGCTGGAGACAAATCTTTTAAAACTTTTGAATCTATTGGAGGACATTTAATCAAACTACCACAGACAGATAAGATATCCAACAGGGGGACACCCAGGTAAACTCAAGGATGGATAAGAAATCCAACAGGGGTATACCCAGGTATACATTCATGAGTAAGTACTCCAGCAATAGCACACTCAGGTAAACACATTCACATCTAAGAACTCCAGCAATGTGTCACCTGGTACATACAATCACAGGTAAGAGCTCCAACAGTAGGCTATCCATGTACACATGGTCAAGGATAAGAACTTTTGCAAATGAGTCATAAATAAGAACTGTAGTGAGCAGGGCATCCAGGTACACACAGTCACAGATAAGAACTATAATGTAAGACATCCAAGTAAACCACTTACATGTAAGAACTGCATCATTATGTCACCCAGTTTCTCACAGTCATGCATAAGAACTCCAGCATTAGGACAGCCAGGTAGACACACAAACACAAGTAAGAACTACAATGGTGGGACACAGAGGTACACACGCTCATGTGTAAGAACTCTTGCAGTGGGAAAACCAGGTTCATACAGCCACAGGTTAGAACCCCAACAGTGAGACACCCAGGTACAGAAAGTCACAAATAAGAACTCTCATAATGGCATATCCAAGTATACAGTCACAGACAAGAATTCCAGGAATGGCACATCCATGTACACATAATTACAGACAAGAATTCTAGCAGTGGTACACCCATGTACATACAGTTACAGACAAAAATTCCAGCACACACACAAATATCCCAGCAGTGGCACACAAAGTCACTAGTAAAAACTCCAGCATGGGAACACACAATCACAGGTAAGAACTCCAGCAGGATGACTTTCAGGTAACAGAGTCAAGGATATGAATTCTAGCAGTGGTACATTTGGGCATACACTTTCATGGATGAGAATTATAGCAATGGGGCATCCATGTATGCACAGTCATGGGGTCAGAAATCTAGCAGTTGAGACAGTCAAGTAAACACAAAAAGAACAAAATTCCTCAATGGGACATGCAGGTACAAGCAATCTTGGGTGAGAACTCCTGCAATGGGATATCCATGTATATCCAGGGGTAAGAACTCCAGCCACAGGAAATCCAAGTACATAAGAAATCTAGCAGCAGAACATTCAGGTATACATGGGTATGAACTCCAGTAGTGGGACACCCAGGTACACAGTCACGGATAAGCACTCCAGCATTAAGCCATCCTGCTACCCAGCGCCATGTGTAAAAACACTACTATTGGGGCATCCAGGTTCACC
>PVHP010023506.1:0-27331 GCA_004024765.1 Zapus hudsonius
CCTCTTGGGAACTATATTTCATATCATTCATATATATGTATATATATATAGTCATATCTATATATAGATAGGTAGATCTTTAGACTTCTACAGCCACATGCTTGCCATCCGTCTCTTCCCAAATGCTCCAGAGACACCAAACACTCAGGGTTGAAGTTGTCAGGTTGGATGACCTCATTTTAACTTGATTACAACTATAAATATTCTCTTTCTGAATGACACAATGTGGGTTATGATTCTAATGTTTCTATTTTTGGAAGACACAGTTCACAAACCAAGAAGTGCTGGCTTCCTGTAGTTTATATTCATGAAGGCGTGAGAAAAGGGGGAGCTTCTCTGTTTTCTTCCAGGCAAAGGAACAAACATAGAGTATAAATTTGGCAGCAAATAGGAAGAAGGTTAAGATTAAGAAGACAAATATCAGTGAAAACTAGTTTTACTTTGCATGGTGGCACAAAGCTTTAATCTCAGTATTTGAGAAGCAAAGGTAGGAGGATTGCTGGGAGTTTGAGGCTAGCCTGGCACTACAAAGTGAGTTCCAGGTCAGCCTGGGCTACAGTGAGACCCTATCTCAAAAACAACAAAAAGTGGTTTTACTTCTCTTTGAAAATTGTGCATACTAAAAGTTCTATTCAAATGTTTTAAGTATTTATCAAGCTTACTTAGAAAAATTGCTTGAGATTTCACCTGAAAATTGATAACTACAAGTATGTCTTAATACAATCTAAATTTATAGTGTGACAGAAAGAGATAACAACTGGATAAATAATTGTTTTCAAAACAAAAGAGTAGATCCTGACATTGGGAGATTTGAGTTGGAAAAACGAAGAGACAAACAGCTAGCTTCAGGAGACCTGTTACTTCTCTTGACGGAAGAGGAAGAAGAAATCTAGAATTCAAAAGAGCAAAAAGCTAAAATTGGGAGGCATTTGTTCTTCCAGCAATGAGTGTTTTTTTTGGGGGGGGACAGGGTGCTGAAGAGATGGCTCAGTAGTTAAGGCACTTGCCTGTAATAATAGCTGACTTCCAGGCAGGAGATCAACCACCCCTAACTCATCATCTTGGACCAAGGTGAAATCATAGAGGAAGTAGTGAGATGAGCAAGAATGCTGCTTCCACAGCAAGTCAGACAACCTACACAAGGGTAATGATGACAGACTCCGAGGATACTCAAATCATTTCAAAGTAGAAACCCAGACACTCTTAAGTGCTCAACACTAAAGCAGACTTAAACTCACCCATGTCTCTCCAACCTCTGTGTTTACCTTTATATTCTCTTCACTTCTGTTTTCTATCTAACTCCCCTCCATTTCTCTCTACAAGGTTACATGTGATTACATTGAGAGTCCATACCCACCTCAAAACTCTTAATCACATCCGCAATAATCTTATGTTTTCCTACATAAGGCCAAGTGCCATATATAGGTTCCAAGAATACAACCTGATTTTTTGAGATATAATTTGGTCTACTGTAATTATGAAAACTAGCAAAACAATATATATATACATATATATCACAATGATAGTAACATGTCGGTGTTATTTAATGATGTTTAATAAAGTCATCTAAAGGATTTACAATTTCCATCCCACTGTCCTAATCTGCAAAACATGGCTGACCTGATTACCTGCAGAGAAGCCAAGTAAGGAATGAGGGAATCAATACATGGACAGAAATTCTCACATGATTTGTATATCTTTTGATAATTCCCATTGATAAAACTAGTAAGAGTGCTAGAGGAGCCAAACTCCAACATGCCATGTCTAGTATTAGTCTCAAATATTCCCTTAAATTCAAAATTAATTTCCTTTGAAGCACAGAAAATGGTAGAAACAAGCTTAGGTAGATTTATTCTAACCTTTATAGAGTAATAAGATCGATACACCAGGGACAAAAGGTGCCAAAGGTAGAATTACTGAATATCAACAAAAGGGGATTTCAGTCTAAATCACTTCCCTTTACAGCAACAGAAATACCGAATTGATTTCCACGAAAAAGCACAAAAAGCAAATAACAGAAGTGCTTTTAAACTGGTAGATATTAATTGCTTGAAAGGTGGCTAAGGAAAAGGAATGATTTTTGACTCAAATGGAATATAAGTGGGTATAAGTGTTAATCTAAGCGGTCCATTTTAGTGTGTAGTTACTTTTTTAAATGACATGAGATATTCTGGTGTAGTGACAGGATCCTGGAGAGTTCCACTGCTTCTCTGATGCCTATATCTGTGAATACATTTGCAGCAAAAGACATCTGCAAGAGCAGACCACTGAGCAGCTCTTTCAGGTTGGTGAAGATGATTTCTTGTCCATTCCTTTACTTATCACTGGGATTTGAAGAAAATTTGGAAGGAAAGACTTTGAGGCATTCAAACACACTTTGTGTCATTTGCAAACTTGATTTAGCAAAAAGAAACTAGGAGACATGTAGACGAGCACAAGTCAATTTTACAGGAAGAATTTTCCAGAACCATAAAATAGATGCTCAGAATGACTAAGTCAGCTAAATATCTCACCTGTTCATTTTTACACACAAAATGGTTGCATTCAAATGGAAGTCCAGCTTTTTTCTTCCCTAAACTTATGTGTGAATAGCAATATTTTACCTGAGAATAGTATAGGTATGTGAAGCTTTATTTCTCCCTAGATAATTCAGGAAGGTATGCTATTTCTCTTCAGGTCTTATCACAGTTCTCATCAATTTCCTGTTGTTTTGAGTTTCCCCAAATCACTTTCCTGGAACCAAATCCAAAGGAGTTCTTCTTATTGCTTTGCTATGATTGAGTTCTGGAAAAAACCTCCATAGAAACCATCAGCACACCTTTTTTATTATAGTGAACATTATTTATTCTAACAGAGGCGGTCAGGCTATAAAAACAAACTTGTAACTTCTCAGGTTGGTACAATCAGATTTAGTAGGTGTGGTGTAACGTTCAAGAATCTTCATGGCGGGCTGGAGAGATGGCTCAGGGGTTAAGGCACTTGCCTCCAGTGCTGAAGGACCCCGGTTCAATTCCCCAGTACCCACATAAGCCAGACCCACAAGGCGGTGGCCCTGGTGTGCTCTCTCTCTCTCTCTTTCTCTCTCTTTCTGCTTGAAAATGAATAAATAAAATATAAAAAAGAAAATAAATTTTAAAAAAAGAATCTTCATGTCTTAAAATCTCATCAGTACCTTCCCTTACACAGTCTTTTCATAGTAGTTAAGTAATGGACAGGTTAATACAAGGACCCTCCTAGAGTGACATGTAGCTACACTTAGAAGAAACACTGTCATTGTCATCTTGGTGGCTTTGTTAAATCAAACTCTTCTCTGTGGTTCTAGGGACCAAATTCAGGGACTTTCACATTCTAGACAAAGGCATTGTCACTAAGCTACAGAAAAAAATAAATTTAGGAGACTAACTATCCTTTGGAATTGTTTATTAAGGTGGTATTTATAACAGCCAAAGGAAGAGGAGCTGGCTTGGAACAAATTCCCTAAATTCTCAGCAGCATGGACAACTGAGGTTGGAGAAATATCCTCAGAGCAGAAGGCTCTAGGGCACTTGGTGGTTCTGGGAAAGGAACCCACAATCTCACCAAGATCAGGAAAAGGTTCTACTGATGAACCGCAATCCTAGCACGTGTTCGTTCTTCTCTGACTCCATATTGTCCATGGATAACAGAGGCAAGATAGATCAGAGTTCTGCGAGAGGAGGACTGTTGCAGATGCTTTTCTGCTTCGTGGTTGGATGTTTCTAAAGCAGAATGGGAATAAGCCTGAAGACTTCAGCACACAGGAAAGGAATAAAGAGTTGTTTTATTCTTTTTCTCTGTTTCTTTAAAGACTGCAGTGAAAATGAACTCTTTTCTCATTCTCAGTATATTCTGGCATATAACTTAATTTAGGGCATCTCAGAATTATCTTTTAGCCTCTAGTTGTTAGCATGGCAATATTTATTCTCTCTCTTTCTCTCTCTCTCTCTCTCTCTCTCTCTCTCATGTGTGTGTGTGTGTGTATGTTTTGGAGTATATGGAAAATGCCAGTTTATGTCCAAACATGCAGAGAAATTTTCATTTAGTTGAAAGAAAAAGATGAAATTCCTAATAATGCAAAAACTTTACAGTCATTTGATAATTGATTATATTGTTCCTATAACAATGATCAATAAAGATAAAATAACAATGGAGGGAGGAAATATTGATAAAGTGCTCACTGCTCAAGCCTGAGTAGCTGAGTTCAATCCTCTCAAGACATCATATAAAGAATTAGAAATGATGCAGGTCAGGCTTCTGTCATCATAGCACACTGATGGTGAATACAACAGAGAAAGAGGATTTCCTGTATGCTCACAGTGACTGCTATGAGGACAAAGACAGAAAATTGAAGCCACAATAGCAGAGCAAGATCCAGAGAGAAACAATGCCTCGGGTGAGGTGGAGAGGCAAAGACCGCTGACAGGACTCTCACACACATGATATGTGCACACATGCATGAGCACACACACAAATATTAATTAAAAATAACAATGGAGAGGTATTCTGGACACTATAACTGTCAATTATCTGAATTTTTCTCCTTTCTAATTATGGCATTTTATGAGTTACATGAATCTGTCAAGCTTTCTCTCTCTCTTTCTCTCTCTGCCTCACTTTTGTTTTGTTTGTGAGTTTTGATTTTTTTTTTTTTGAGACAGGCTAGCTTATAATTCACTAAGTATCCCAGGCTGGCCTTGAACTTGTAATTCTCCTCATTTAGGCTCATCAGTGTTGGAATTATAGGCATGCACCAGCAAGACTGACTTTGAAGTTGGTTTTAATTCCTTCTCCCCCCTTTTTTGAGAAGAATTATCAGTAATACTAACAATAAAAATAAACTCAATGGTAAGAACAGCTGACATTCAGTTAATACAAATTAAGTGTCAAATGCTTTATGTGAAAGCTCAAATCAAAATGGATTTATCAGAGGGAAATTTATACTACTGCTTTACTGATGAAGAAATGAGGTGTCATCAAGTAAAGTGATGAGGAAATTCATCACATAATTAGAAAACTATTTGGGCTGAGACTATCACATGGGATTTGATTCCAAATTTTGGTACTTCTGTTAGCTATGATAGTATTGATATTTGAAGAAGTGAAATTTAAAACACGAGCTTGCTTACATGTTTTACTAATGCCCTGAGATCAGATTCTCATGTCTTCCTTCACTGATTTTTATTCTGCATCTGCTTCCCAAAGGAGCAAATACAGTGTAGGAACTGGATGCTTGAAAAACAGAAGGATGTATGAAAAGTTGTCACCAGAAGACCTAGCTAAAAGAAATATAGTGTGGTTCAAAACAAAGTCATAGCAACTAATTAATGAACAGAACAACATTTGGAGATAAACGTTTATGTTCTGAGTATAGCGGAAGAGTTCTTAAGATAACTTGTTTTAGAAACCTTTCTATCTGTCTCTTTCCTGTCATTCTGAGACACTCCTATGACCTCCATGGGAACTCAGGATCTTGTAACTGAAATGTAAAAAGAAAAATAAGATTATTCTCAGTAGTCATTTTACTTCTCACACTAGTCTTCCAAGAATCAAAAGGGATGTCTTGTAGGAGTATATTGGTCATTAAAGCAGTTAGAAAGACAAGAACATTGTGTCCTATTTCTGGTGGGGTTCTGGTCTGGAGGAATGGGTTCACTAGATGGAAGAGGTCTCTGGTCTAAGAGAGAAGTCCTGCCCAGAGGGAGCCTAATAGAAACTGAAAGAAGGCTATTGCCTTTTTCTGCAAAACACAGGAGCCATGTCCACTTTCTTCAAAGCCCTTTGGGTGGCGGACTTCCATGTCTAGGGCCAGCATGTGTTCTGTGGCCCATCCAGCAGAATGAGCCCCTGATCAAGCTGCTACGGCCTTGTTCCCTGAGATGTTATCCTTGCCAACAGCCAGGACACACCAGGCCACTGGTCCTCAGAGGAGACGGGAGGAGTGGTGTGAGGTAAAAAGCCTTAGCCTGAGATCCAAGAGAAACCAACTGTAGCGCCCACATTGCCCACATGCAAGCATGCATATACGCATGCATGGAATGCATTCAAGGAGACATTGACTATTGCCATGGAACAATCCATCCATTTGTACTGCAGTTTTCTCTTAAAATATCTTGCATAAATGTTATGGGAAGTAAAATAGTTTCTTAAGAAAAATGAAGAACGGCATTTAATAAATCATCTTCTATTCCATTCACATACTGTCACTCACTAGAGGCTTTGGTATAATAAGTTCAACCAGTACAGTTCAGACATTTCCTTAGGGCTGACTTAATAAAAGGTTATTTATTGTTCAGGGCAGCAGTTCGATGTCAGAATCTCCTGGAGGGCTTAGTGAAATATTGGTTCATGGGACCACCTCCAAAATCACTAGGATGAGTGTGGCACCTGAGCACTGCCATTTCTAACAAGTTTTCAGGAGGTGCTGATGGTGGTTTTCACCTTGAAAAGCAAAGACTGAGAAATTTAGAAACTTAACCAGTGAGCATCACCCTGAAGGATTTTCTGAATTGCCAATGGCCTCTCTTGACTGGGAATTTTTTCTTTATTAAGCAGAGAGAGAGAGAGAGAGAAAGAGAGAGAGAGAGACAGACAGACAGACAGACAGACAGACACAGAGACACAGAGACAGAGAGAGAGAGAGAGAGAGAGCACCAGGGCCACCACCTTGTGTGTCTGGCTTATGTGGTTACTGGGGAATTGAACTTTGGGGCCTTAGGCACTAGAGGCAAGTGCCTTAACCTCTGAGCCATCTCTCCAGCCCTTGACTGGGAAATTTTGTAAGACTTGGGAAGAAGCAAACCCATAAAAGCAATTCCTCTAGGCCAGGCAACATTCAGGTTTGTTTCATATATGAAATTCCTTAATCCTCACAACAATTCTTTCTAGTAGGTACAATCACTAGCCTCATTTTATAGAATATAAGGGACAGAGGGGATAAATGACTTGCCCCAAGGTCATGCAGCTATAAGATAGCAGAGATAGGATTTGAACTTGGGCCGTCTGCTCATGTGCATATTTTCTATGGTATACCGTAGGTGGATGGGATCTCTGAGCAATGCCTAGATTTCTGACATTTGATCTGAGAATGGTACATGTATAAAGGGTCAATGAATGGGTATGCAAACATATTAATGGAGACCTGTAGGCAGAGCCAAACTTTGCTGAGGAAGAAACTAGTGATGTAATGAAGTTCCCCACCAGTACACCATCCTCTTAGAACTCCAGCCCTCCAAGCTTCCCTTCACAAACTGGCCTTCCTGAGTCCTCATACTCCTCGGCCTCTGCCCCTCTTGTCTGCACACACACCATTCCTTACTCCTGTTATATTCCAATGTCCACTGGAATTTCTATGAACCTTCCAGCAGAAGATACCAGCAGAAAGTGAGAAAGTTCTTGGAGTGTTCAGTCTTCCCCCCTCCACCTGGCTCCTCCATGTCTTCTGCTATTGCTTGACAAGTCTACCATGTGATAACTACTATGGGTCCCCCTGGCCTCATCTTACATCCGCTATGGTACTCCTAGTCAGTGGCTGCTAATGCCCTTCTGTTTCTTCTAATCTATATATTGCCTTACCATCATCTATGCAACTAACTCTCTATCTTAATTTCCTTCTTTTTAAATAAATTTAAGTAGCTTCCCACCCTCATCCTATCATGACTGGTTCATCACATGAATTTTCTCCAGTCTCACTGGATATTCTTCATTCCCTTAAATTCAGATGAATTTCTCCTCTAGGGACATTTCACATACCTCAGTGAAATGATCTACCTTGCATGGCTTATCTCAGATACCATTCCTGTTTGGGTATAAATGTTACCTCCTTGAAGAGCTTATGTGATCACCCTGTCTAGTCTGCCTTTATCACAATGCTTTTTTTTCTGATTAATTTTCATGTACTACTCATCACTATTGACAATGAACTTATTAATATATTTTTCATTTTTAAACAATCTTCCAACAATACGGTGTAAGTGCTTTAATTTGGGTATCTTAGGTGTTTTGTTCACTCCCATGATTGTGAAGATTTATTTATGGCATTAAAAATATATTTCCTAAAACACAGAATGACTATTTGACTAAATGAATTATTGTACCATCAGAGTGAAAAACACAGAGGCTCTTCCTTCAATGTTTATTCTGATCAACAGCAATGATATTCATCAGGAATAAAAGGCTGGTGATTTGGAGAAAGACTTTTAACAATTTATTCTTAGAAATTATCTACCCTAGGTTCTGAGGAGATGGCTTAGAAGTTAAATACACTTGCTTACAAAGCTCGCTGGCCGGGTATTGATTCCTTAATGCCCACATAAAGCGAGATACACGAAGTGGCACACACATCTGGAATATGATTACAGCAGCAGGAGGCCCTGACATGCTCATACTTTCTCTCTTTCTCTTGTGAAAATAAGTAAAAATTACTTTTAAAAATTACCTACCCTAAACTTGAAGGAACTGTTCAATTATTTTCAATAATGGATAGAAATAATGCACCTTTCTCCCATCTCAGTATTTCTCTGTCTTTTTCACCAACCAAGCGAATAATTTTTGTATAATCCAGAAACCATCTAGATTTCAGCACATAGTTTTCCCACTGGATTCATAGAGTTCTGACCTAAGAATGTTTGTGTACATCCACCAAAGAAAGAAAATCTGTCAATCTTAATGTTGTTCAGTTGTAGTTCTATTATGATGATCTCTCATCTCAGAAAATATAGTTCTGGTATTTAAGGTCAGCATATTATGATTCTTTACGGAGTATTTTGCCCTTTCTTGAGAACAGAGAAAAAGTACAATAAATAAACATATTTGGGAGTTTAAAGATAGAATGTGAAATGACAAATATGCTCACTCAGTTCAATTGAAAGGTGAATGAAAGTGTGTGTGTTGGAGGGTGGGGGGAACCAAGTGGAAATAAACAATATAGAAAAAATTTCAAGTATATCTGTGAGTAAAATGAAGCTTAACGGTAATAGCTAGAGGTCTGACGAGAGAGGAGTAATGTGTTTTTAGTTTAAAGAAAAAATTACATTCAGAAAGAGAGAGAGAGACACTCAAACTTGATAAGTGGTTGCATGGGATAAAAAGATTATGTATCTGTGTTGAGTTGAAGGAGTTTTGCAGGCTTTTTGTTTTTGCAAGCTGAAAGGTGTATCAATTACTATCTCACTGGAACAAAATATCCTACCAGAAGCAACTTATGAAAATAAATGGGTTTTATTCAGCTTACAGTTTTGAGAGGATGTTTCATGGTGATGGGGAAAGCAGGACAGGCAGAGAAGCCTGTATCACATCTCACCAGAGTCAGGAAGCTGGAAGAACAGCCAGGAAGGCCAGGCTATCACACCTCAAGGCTCACCTCCAAAGTACACTTCATTGCGCAAAGCTCTCCCTCCTTAAGGTCTTACAACCTTCCCACATGGTGCCACCAGCAGATCAAGTGTTCAAACATATGAGCTTATGGTGGACACCTAAAATTCAAGCCATAACAAAAGGTTAGTCTCTTTTAACATTCTACTATGGACATTTCTCCCTTCGATATTCAGGGCACATGTACCATCTTTCGGGCACCAGGCAGTAAATTTTACTTTGTAGTAAATTGACACTGTAATAATACATTATTTCTATAGTCAAACATTTTACCTTGTAACTTTAATCAGTAAGCTCTAGTTGCCCTGTGGGGTCCTAAATATAAATTTCTAGAAAAATGCATTTTTATGACTTGAGTCAGTTCATTTAATTAATTCTCTGAACTAACTGTGACCATATGGTGGGAGAGTAGGGAGATGGTGACAAAAATCACATGGTATTAAAATGGGTCTTATTAACCAAATAAATGAAGTAATGATGGACCAATGGAATGGGGTGGTTTTCAACAAAATAAATTCCAGATCTCAGGTAAAGAAGGAGTGTGAAGTAAACAAAATCCACAGCAGCAGTAGCCTCTCCTCTAAAACACTTGTAGGTTACTACCAGGCTCACCATGAGTCCTCTCTCCATGTCTCTCTCTCTCTCTCTCTCTCTCTCTCTCTCTCTCTCTCTCTCTCTCTCTCTTTCTCTCTCTCTCTCCAATTTGAATGTTCTTGATCATTTTCACACTACTTTGAACCTTTTGAACCTTGTTAATCTTTCAAATTTTGTGATTATGAGATATACTATACATAATGCATGAATATCAAAATGCAGATGCATGTAATGTACTTAATGCATGTATTATAAACACCTATCCAAACACTGCTTTATATAAGTGGCAGAGTTTTGTTCACAGCCCAAAGCTCCTAATAGATCCATTTTCCTTCCCTAACAGCCTAAAGACAAATGATATCCTGACTTTTATTATAGTTATTTCTTTGTATCTCCTTTTTAGTACAATTCACCTAAATATGTGTCCTAAAATATCCTAAACTGTTTAGGATACTATTGTCTGGATAATGTTGTGTTGCTGTTTAACTTCACATTATGAACATAAAGTTATGTATGTCCATTTGTGTCATGGATCCTTTGCTCAGGACATTTATAAAATTTATGAGATTATTATGTGTAGGTATAGTTACTCAATCTAAGGGTGCTTGGTTCCAGAATTCCCTTTAGTTGCCAAGCCTGTGGATGCTCAAGTCCTTTATAATACATTGTGCATATTCTCTTATTTCAGGAAATTGAGTCACACAGAGATGGCACCAGAGATAGAGTGGGGAATCAAAAAACTTATGCATGTTGATGTGGACTCAGGGGAAATAACTTCTAAAGACTGAGTACTAAACTCTGATAGCTCAGAAGTTTTATAGACACTATGGCGGGCAGTCTGACATCATCTTGAATTCTTTATATTATTGGTGAGTTACAAGTTTCTAAGGTTGCATGATTTTTGAATACAAACGGAAAATTCCTTAGCAATTCAGTGAGAAGAGGGCACAAATGCAGAACAGAGAGCTGTTGTTTTCAGGGCTGCACCAGTCAGACAACATAAGCAGAGTGCAGCTGCATAGAAGGAGATAAGACTCAGAGCATGCTGTCTCCCTGGCAAAGTCTTCTACAGAAGAACCTTGTGTTTTAGAGTGTCATCTGGGTCTGGTTTCTTTGTTAAATTTCTTCTACCACACTCTGCTATATTGACCTCATTACTAGATTATGTATAGCACCAGATACAATTCAAGTAGTATGTAAAGAGTTGTTACAATATATTGTGGGAGAAATAACTACAAGAAAGAAGGCCTGGGTGTTTAATACACATGCAACTTTTTCCTCAAATATTTTCCATTCAAGTGTTGTTGAATGTACAGGTGCAGACCACATGGGTATGGAGGACCTACTGTATTTTCTTTTTATTGTATCAGGCTCAATGATATGCCCTGTTTCCTATATCAGCTCCACACTTGAAACATTTGCACACATTCCCACTGGTATATTATTATTATGCACAATGCTACTATAAAACTTTTGGATCATCCTTTCCTGTGTTCACAACTAAATGTTTCCCGAAGTCAAAGATCTGGAATCAGAGGTGCTGTGTCGTGGGCTATACCTGTTTTTAGTGTCACTGGACGGTGTCAGGCTGTTTTCTGAGCTGCTTTCCACAATGCAGACCTCCAACCCTGGTCAGGATAGATAAATTCTCTTGTTCCATATGCTTGCTGTGATGCAGTATAACTATACTTTCATCCGCTTTGTGGTAAAACTTTGCAGGTGTTCCCTCCTTACATTGTAGTCCGAGATTGATACCTCTGGTGTTATCTGACCAGAACATAGTCATCTGATTCATTATTAAATAGTACAGTTTATGGTTAACCTAATCAAAGCAGAGTGGTTTGTACCGCTTAAACCTTGAAGCCCTTCGTTGATATGTTATAGCTCACTCATGTTTTTGCAGTTGGTTATTTGACTGAATTTAAGCACTTTATTCTTACTGCTTTCATCAAATTTAACCTATAATTCTACTTTAGATTACTTGTTACAAAAAACCACTAGCTTTCACTCAGATTTCAGTTATTTGTCTGTAATTTGTTAGTCTTTCTTGGTGTACATCATCAAGGTGTTGAAGAGAGTTTACAACAGAGTCTTGGAAGGCTAACTTTTACCCATTATCCAGTATTCCCAGAATTTAGATAACCAATTCATAGAAAAAGCATCTCTATTTTGATATTATCCACAATAACATCTATTATGATAGCTAGATAATAGCTAATATCTAGATAACATATATATATATGTATTATGATAATAACCCTATTTCTAATTAACTCTTGTCTACCATGTTCTTTTGTTTTTCCTGTGTGCATGTGCACGTGTGCATGTGTAGGCCAGTGGTCAGCCTCAGGTATTTTCTTCAATCCTTATCCATTCCCTCTCCCTTTTTAGAGACTGGATCACTCACTGAACCTGGAGCAGATTGACTGAGTTAAACTCCATTGCCAGAAAGCCCTGGGACTCTCCTGTCTCCTGTCATGGCTTTCCCAACACTGAGATGACAGATATGGTGTTATGCCCAGTTATTTATTTTTCTGAGAACTTTAATATATGATCCTATTGCAATTAGGTCGTGTTCCCATCAGGATATACTCCCATATTACCTCTCCCTGGTCCCCATTGTACTCAGGGCTCTCCTCCCTGGGATTATCCATGATTTACCTTGGGGTCATGAATGTACCACTTGGTCTCTGGGGGAGGCAATGCTTCAGAGTATACCTTCTCATTTTTTGGCTCCTACATTCTTTCTGTCTCCTCTTCTGCAATGTTCCCTGAGCCTTGAAAGGGCAGGTCTTTTGAGAGTTTATCTCTCAGGAGCCTTTGCTTTTCTGCTTTGATGAGTTTTGAGTTTCCCCACTGTCTATGTCTATTTCCCTGGAGGAGGTTTTCAGGCTAGCAGTGAGAGCAGCACTCATGTTTAAAATGCTATTTCCTCTGTAATGTTTCCTGGGTCCTGGCAGATGTGCTAGGCCCTTGGCTTTCTCTTCTTCTACTCATGGGTCTCAGGTCCCCTAGGTATTTGCTGACATTTGTAAAATGCAGATTTTCAAACCAAGAGTGAGGGCAGCATGGACATCAAAAATTAGAAAACTTTTGGACAGGTATGCCTTCTCCCTTTAGCCAGAGACCAGTGGGAGCTTCCCTTTAGGAAACTGAGTTTACAAGGCACAGGCTTATAGCTTGGTTCTCAGTACCAGATATGAATTCCCTCCCACTGAGTGGGCTTCGTATCTAAAGAGCACTCGATTACCACATGCCTGCATGCTCAGCTTTTTATGTGATTACTAGGAATTCAAATTCACATTTTCCTAATGGCATAGGAAACACTTTACTAACTTAGCCATTTATTCAGGCCTGCTTATGATCTTTTAAATTGTAATATTATAATATATCATATATATATTCCATTTAAATATTTATTCAATTTAAAATTAAGTTATGACTTACTAAACTATAACATTATCTGATAAATGTTCCACTTAAAATTGAATCTAATAAAACAAAGAAGACATTTTTAAATTGGAAAAGTTTCTAAGAATATTATACTCAGAAATAATGATATGATAAATTTAAAATATTTTTCTGTTGCTTTTATCTCTATGGACTTTTGATAAATGGAATTTTAATGCATAACTCATTTCTAAGTAAAGTACTCTCATATAATAATTCAAAAAGAAGATTATAGTAGATTTACCTTCAATATCCACTTCCTCCTCCGGTCCCCTGTGCACTCTTGCATACACCCAGCTCATGTGTTGACCACCGCGAGTGCTCTACAGGCCAAGGATGGTGCCAAAGACTATGTTGTGAAGGACAGTGCTGACCTTCACCCACAGTGAAGACTCTCAAACCGAGGTAACATTGAACAACTCTGATTTAATAGCCTTCTGGATCTATCCCTGCATACAATGAGAAAGAGTAAGGAAAGGGAAGAAAATGCTTTCTTGCGGATGATGGAAGTCTACACTACTCAACCCAAGAGCAATGTCAGGTGAGGTCCTGTGGAAGGCGCATCAAGACCAGCCTTCAATACATTGGCTTTATCTGTGAGTCTTCCAACAGAAAAACTGGAATGAATGAGCAAAACGATGTGTCTAACTCACAGAACTGTGGGATACACATTTGAGATGATTTAAGCTGCTTGCGGCTTTTGTGGCAAAGCCGTGGGCTGATCTGTGAGCTCAGAGGTCATTTGACAGCACTGAGCACTGACATGACCGCATTTGGAGACAGGGCATCAGGAGCAGTCACAAGGCTGAGGCTCTAATCACGTGTGCTCCTTCTTACAGAAAATGTGGCAGGTTTTCTCTCCCCTTCCCCCACCATGTAATGAAGAAGAGATGAATGAGGAAGTATGGGGAAGAAAGACAGCCATCAACACACAAGAAGAAAAGCCTCTCCAGAGTCTTTGGTCAAGATGCTTTCACCATGGCTGATTCCAAGTGACCAACAAGGTCACTGAACACAGACCTAAGAAAAGACCTCTAGGCCTGATCACACAGAGAAATTTCTAAATTGCAAAATGTGCTATCAACTCAGCAAAGCAAGCAAAGCCAGAGACCTCACAGCACGTGGGCCTCTTGGCCCTGAGAGCTCTTCTGTCAGTCTGTCACTGTGTATTCATTTGCTAGGTACACCAGAACAAACGTGAGCAGACTGGACAGCATAAATCCCTGAAGTTTATTTTCTTACAGTTCTGAAGGTCCAGCCTGCTCACATTATGTTAGTCACTTGAAATCAGGCATGGTGAACGTATCGACGACAAAGTAATTGGCAAATGCTTCAAATGGGAATCGTTTTTTGACTACACACCCATTAGCTTCATTCATGTCCTGGTCAGTCTCACCTCCCCTGTGAGTCAGGGAGGGACAAGAAGCCATGACTCTGCCCTGTCATTAAACAATATTCACAAAATTCACCTATGGGAAAGGATGGGTGGATCTTTGATGGCAGCTTTTTTGTTTGTTTGTTTGTCTGTTTTTTTTCATTGATTGTTTGACTTAGTGTCTCACTCTAGCCCAGGCTGACCTGGAACTCACTATGTAGTCTCAGGGTGGCCTCAAACTCATGGTGATGCTCCTGCCTCTGCCTCTTGGGTGCTGGGATTAAAGGTGTGCGCCACCACGCCTGGGGTGATGGCAACTTTTGATATGTGGATTATTATAATATTGTATTTATTAGTTAGTAATTATATTTTACCTTTTATTGATAATTTTAATGTATGTTCATAATTTATTTTATCAAAATCCCCTTCCATTGCTTTCTTTGGTCCCACCTCCCTCGTCTCCCTTTCACTAGCTCCTTCTTTAAAACTTGTCAAGCTTTTATTTTGATATGTTTAGAAAATTGTTTTTAGCATCTTTTTTGTTGTTGTTTGGTCCTCCTCAATCATCTTTGATGATATGTTGATGGGCCAATATTATATTTATTTTTTGTAAATCAGATTTCTAAGAACAGTTTTTATTTGAGGAAAGTAACAAAAAACAAGTTTAAAATTTTATACAAGATAATTTTAATAAAGTTCATGTCCATCATATATATGTTTTACTTTGATTTAAAAAGTTTCCTGGTGGCTGGAGAGATGACTCATCTGTTTAAGGTGCTTGCCTGCAGAGCCTAATGACCTGAGTTTGATTCCCCAGATGCACAAAGTGGCACATGCATCTGGAGTCCACTTGCAGTGGCTAGTGGCCCTGGCACAACCCATTCTCTCTCTCTTTCTCTCTCTCTCTCCCTCTCTCATCTCTCATCTCTCTTTGCTTCCAAATAAATAAGTAAAAATATTTTTAAATAGTTTCCTTAAATGATATCTAAATTTAATGTGTGTGTGCAATTTCTTTTAAAAATCTAGAAATACACATTCATTCATTAACAGTAGTTTTCACTAGTGGGAATGATGGAATTTGGGGAATAGTAAAGAAGACTTCTATTTTTAGCTTATATAGTTTGTATGACATGGGTATTTTATGAGTATTCATTATTTCACAAGGACAGAAATTTCTCCCAATGAGCTATGAAAATATCAGCTCTGTATCTATTTCCTTTATTCTTAGCATTTTATACTATTCCTTCAGGAACTTTGTCTTCTTGTAGTTCCAGGAAGAGAAAATATTGTTAACAAAAACTGCATGCATAAAATGTACAATCTATATAAAAGACTCCTTTGAAGGAGGCTCCTTTGTCCCTGAAAAACAACTAATTACCTGGGTGGATATAAATTCCATCTTGTGAAAACTTGATTGAGAAGTACATAAAACACTGACCAGAAATCTCCCAGCGCTGGCTCTCATACTTTCATTTTCTGTACAGGAATATTTATTTTAAAAATTTTAAAAGTTAATATGATAAAATACATAAGCACCCGAGACACAAAAAATAATTATATAGACCTCTGAAGGCTGGAGAGCCTCGATGAGCCTTCTAGAGTACTTCATCGCCTACTTTATCCTTCACAATTCTAGTAGAGTTTCTTGGGGATTCCCATCTGGTTTCATCTAATTAGAGAACAGGTTTGGACCTTATCTGAACTTACCTAGAGCCCTTGCATATGGCTCTAGAGCTATGCATTGAGGTCAAGGTGGGAGGAGCTGACCCTTCATCACCCACTTCTCATCAGCTGGGTGGATAACTGTTTCCACCCTGAGTGAGCACCATTTTCTAACTCGTACAACACCAGCATATGGGTAAGTTGTGGACCTGACTGAAATGTTCTTAAAGGAGGTAATACGGTATCTTCTCCATTTTTAATAGAGTTTGAAAGTCATTTGAGGCTATTACTTATTACAAGGTAGATTTGGTTCATCTACAATTCTGACATTCTAGACTCTACCTAAGATTTGCGGTTGCTTAATTCAGTATGTATTAAAACCATGAAAATTGCTAGAAACATTCTTCTGTACGTCAGCATTATTCATTTATATTTTCCCCAGAGCTGCTTTTAATTTTGGTATCTATGTTAGCAATAAGAGACTTAATAATATTGTGCCTTTTCATCATTAAGCTATATCAATAATGAATGTATTTTTATTAAACCTAGGATAGGAGTTTAAAATTTTCATTTTCATTCTGTCTCACAGCCCTGACTTGAAGGTTGAGGACAATCTGATCTCCAAAGACTGATAAATGCATAACTACTCTCTGGCTAGCGGTTACTTTCTGCCAGCTATCCTCTCAGTCAAATGACGACTTGTTTATAGGATATCCCAGACATTGCATTCATTTCACCCTCAGAATCACATGCTAATACACGTTACTGGAAGATGTGGAAAGAAGTAGAGGAGAACTATGGAGTTCTTTTCAGAACCAACTAATGAAACTGGAGTCATCAAAAATTTAAGGTGATCTAATAGCCATTATAAACTCTGCTATCTCTCACCATCCTTAAATCAAGACAGAACTCTGGTATCATTTTTAAGATTCAGAAAACACTATTTTTACAGGCAAGAAGGCAAGGTGAATCAGGAAAACGAAGAGCTCTTCCACATCTCAGTGCCTCTAACATCCACTCTATGTCTAAGAAATGGTGTCTTCTTCTCACAGAAGGCCTAGCTGATTCTCTGATGCTGGCCTTGTGGCTGTTTCTGATCTTCCCATGTCCTTCCACCTGAGACTGAGGACTGAACATTGGTGCAACCTCAGTAAGCTAGAACACAGTGTCAGAGAGTAGGTAGGAAGGTGGGTGGAGGGTGGATCATGCTGCCTTAACCATAGCAGCTAATTTTCTAGAGCCATGTCTAAACATAGCTAAGTGTCTTCTCAACTTCTAGGCTGTTCATGGAATATCAGAGCTCTAGGTTACCTTTGCCTGTTTGTTGCTCCTTCCAACACCCACTTCACCTCAGGCAGCCTTTCTTTGGCTCTCACTTCCAGTCTGTTAACTCAGCTATGATCAGCCTTTAGCCCATTACAACACTTGTGAAAATTAACCTGTTCACCTCCTAATTCACAACAACTAATTTAAAACTCTACAGATCTTTTGTGCAAATTACTAAATGTAAGTCCAAAACACGAGATGTTGAAAGCAAAAATTTACAAGTCAAGAATGCTCATGTATTAGTTAATTTTTATGTGATTACATACAGATTTCATGCATATTTGTTAAGACAGTATTCCATAAAGATAATAAATTCTATGGTAATGTAAAAATGTGATTTGAAAATTTATTCCTCCCCTTACTTAGTTTTGTGTAATAATATTAGAGTTTGTTTCTTTATATGCAAAATCAAGTTGTGATACTTAACATAAAGATTTTTTTGTGTGAACCAAACAAAATAGCAAAGGTAGTATACCTGGCATGCAGCAGATGCTTAATATGTTCTCTTATCTTCAGCCTATAGTGGAATGTTTGCTTAAATCCCTCCATAGGTAAAATAAATAGGTAATGGTCTTAACTATTTCCGGTTACTTCATCAGTTTTTACATCATTTCTTTTTGTCAGTAGTGGATGCAACCAAGCTTAGCTTCAAACATGACTGAGTTTATTAAATTCCATTGCTTTCTTTCTTTGATGTAAGCTTAAAAATTATATCTAGGAAATAACCCTGGGAATCAATAAAATGTGATTACATGAAATTATAAAACTTTGGCACTACAAAGTGAATATCACAAGAGTGAAGAGATGCATGATGGGAGAAGAATCTCAGCCACAAATCAGACAAAGGGTTAATATCTAGCATATATACTATATGCAAAAATTAAACACCAGAAAATAACTTCCTATCAATAAATGGACTCAGAATGAATAGGTCTTAAAAGAAGAACAAATGGCCAATAAATATTTTTAAATGTTCCCTATCCTAAGCCACCAGGGAAATTATAGTTACAATGAGATTCCATCTGACCCTAGGCAGAATAGCTAATATCAAGAAAGAATAAGACAGTAGAGGCTGGTGAGAATGTGGGGGAAAAGGAATCCTTGTGCACTGCTGTTGGGAAAGTAAACTTGCACAGCCGTTATGAAAATCAATATGGAGGTTCCTCAAAAACTTAAAAGTAGAACTACCACATGGCCCAGCTATTCCTCTCCTGGATTCTAAATCCTACCACAGGATACATGCACATCCATATTTATTGCTGGATTATTCACAATAGATAAGAAATGGAACCAGCCTAGATGCTCATTAACAGCTGAATGGATAAAGAAACTGTGGAATATATATGCAACAGAATCTTATTTAGCAAGAATGAATAATAAAAATTTGACATTTGCATAAAAATGGATGGAGCTGGGAGTTATTATGTTAAATGAAATAAGCCACCACAACCGGCAAACCCAGGCACAGTAAGACAAGTGCCACCTCCTTATGTCATATGCAAATCTAGAGTTAATGTGTATGTCTCTGTTTATACATGTAAGTATATATATATATTATATGTGTGTGTTTATATGTATGTGTATAGATGCATGTGTACATAAAATTTTACTTATACTATATGTGTATATATGCTTATATATACATATATGATATATGTATATATTTATATATATTGCATATACATCTACATAATACATATACACATATAGAATGAAACTTGAAAAGGGACCATGAAAGAGGAAGAAGAGATCTATCTAAAGGATGGAGAAACACTGACATGAAACAGAAGAGGGACTGTTTGAAGAGAGGAAGATGATGAGCAAGAGGAGTGGAGGGTGTGGGGAGAGGAGAGCAAGGAGAGAAATTAGAAAGAACAGAGTACGTATGAAAATGCCATTATGAAACCTATTTTATGCTAACTTTATAAACAATAAAAAAATTTAAAAATAATTTTATCTAAGCATCTTGTCCACTCAGGTTCCCTAAGATTCCTTGCCTCACAGTAATCGATATTTCATTAACTGTTCTTCAACAACAAAGTAAATAATAACTGCATTTAAAGGAAGCATTTTCATAATTTTCCCCCTTAAAATAAGAAGTGGAAGAAACATGGGTATACTAAGGGTAGCTATTGTACTTATTTTAAATTCAAATAAGAAATCAGTTAAAGAAACTATGGCAGTAGGCTGTCAGCATTGTAAAAGCTGATATTATTTTGGTAATCAAATTAGCTTTGAATTTTCATCCTAGAACAGTTCCCTAGTTTAAAACTCCCTAGTTTAACTCCCAGGAGGAGGACTTTGAGAGTTAGCCTTTGTCCCATCAACATTTGAATACATCCAGGTACTACTGGATTATCGCATCAGTAAACCAGGACATCCTCATTTTCATTCTTCTTGTTTGTCTTCTCTTTTTATGGCATCCAAACTTATTGTCTAATTTCATTTCTTCCCACTTAGGGCTTAACAATTTATCCCCATTTCCCTTGATTGCTATTTTCTTTGTCATATCTGAGACTCTTAACTTTTTTTTTACCATCTTTTTTAGGACAGAAATTTTGTTAGGCAGAAATCTTGTGAAAAACAAATAAATGTGTAAGAAGTGTTCTGGGATAGGTAGTTCTCAAAATTACACAGATTAGTTGCCACTTAGACTCAGTTCCTCTGATGGACCCATGAGTAAGATTGGGGAGATTAAGTGTTTCCAAACTGAAAACATCATTACCTTTCAGACACTCCACAGGGAGAGGGCTATAGCTTGTCCCATTTATTTTCTGTATATGAGTATTTTCCTCATCACCACAAATCTGGAAATTGAAAAGAAGCCTGCTACAGGAGACTAGAGGGAGCGCGTCAAGATGAGACAAGACCTCTGGGTGATGGCTGTCTTGTGCACGCATATTGAATGAATAAATAATAGATGAATGAATAAATGCATTTCAAAATGATGATGGTCTTACAAAGATAAAAGAACGAATTTCCTCATTCTGTGGTGATAGGAAGTAAGATTTCTTTCCTTTGCATTCTCTGATCTTGACATTTATCAAATACTCTCATTGAAATGCAGAATGGGGAATTTCTGGTGCCCAATAGGGAGGAGGGAGGTTGTGTGAGACTGAAATTTACATCTTTCCTGGGCTAGGAAGATGGCTCAGTGGTTAAAGGTACTTGCTTACAAAGCCTCACTGCCTGGATTTTATTGCTTAGTAACCACATAAAGTCAGACACACAAAGTGGTGCATGCGTCAGGAGTTTGCAGAGACAAGATGCTCTGGTGCACCAATTTTCTCTCTTGCCCCTTCTTTCTCCCTAATAAATCAATAGACATACTGGAAAAAAATTGAAAAGACTTGCATTATTTGGGAATGCCTTTCCTGAGAAAAAGTGAATACTGAAATACCAATTGTACATAGCATAGTACACAGAGGTTTTGGAGTATTACCCAATCCAACTGAAATAGTTTACTTTTGCAAATGTTATTTTGCAAAAGAATATAACTATTTGCTGATCTAAACACACTGCAGTGTGTGTTACCTACGAACTGACACACAACTAACCCCTCTTCCCAACTCTAAGACTGAGAAAGGATGACTTAAAGGAGGGGTTCTAGTGACATTCTCCCCTGAAGACCATGTAGCCTCTTCATTTTTGCAGTCTTCTGGGTTGCCCATGACCTTCAGGAGATCTGCTTTCTCCCAAGAAGCTCCAGGCTCTAGACTCCTGAACATTTCTAGGACAAGGTCCTGGTCTCTGGTGACCTAGTCTCAGAAGGCTCCTGTCCCCCAAACCAGACACCTGCTCATTCAGATTCCAGTGGGAGGAGCGGCATCCCAGAATTCCTGATCCATTGTACAAACAGGCATGGATGGGTTAGGATGAAGAGCAGTTTGTAGAAAGCCTGTTATTGTTTTCTGCCACCTGGTCTGAATTAGCACATAGTTGCTTGAAAGTGCTTGGTTCTCCACGAAACAATATCTAATTTTCTGATTCTTCTCTCAGATGTTTAAGTCATGGAGTTGCATGGGAAATGCAGTCATTGAGAAGATATTGAAAGGTCTCACTCAGCAGCTGTGGACAAAGGTCAAGTCAGTTTTTGTTTTTCTACAAGCAATGTTGAAAGGATAAATGGCTAAATTATCGATGCTTAAGGGCTCCACTCCTGCTAACAATAGAACTCTTCTGCTAGCAGGTTTCTGTGTCACCAGAGCTCGCTTCTCCTGAGAAGCAGAAAGGGTCACACACTCCAATTTCAATGTGCAATCTGGTGGCAGATCATGAGAGGTGTTTCATTGGAAAATGTAAAATATATGCGTATACCCAGAAATGTGCGTGTATACAGGAAAAACGAGGGATGGAAACAGTGACAGAGACAGAAAATGTATGCACATGCATACATATCCATAAAGGAGCACACAATACAAAGTAAATATTTAAAATAGAAAAGGTTTTGGTTAAGGGTATTAGTATAGGACTAATTTTTGCTTTTTCTTTAGCAGTAAAGAGCCATATAACAGAAAATCTACCTTCTTAATGATGTAAGTTTACAGTGAAATGAAATGATACACCTATTGTTGAGCTCTGGAGATGCTTTTGTATTGCAAAATTGAACTGCATCCCTTAGAAAATCACCCATTTCCTCTTCCACTTATCTCTTCCCTGTTTCTTAGTTTTTATGTAACATGCTGTTTGTGTTTTTATAACAGGCTTATTCACTTAGAATACTCTTAAGTTTCACATATGCTGTTACATATGACAATGTTTCTTTTTGGCCAAACATATATATATATATATATATATATATATATATATATATATATATATATATATATATATATATGATCACATTTCATTTATCTATTCATCTCTTAATGGATATTTAGGTTTATATTTTAAAATGTTGATATTGATATATTGTATATATTTAAGGTATATAACATAATGTTTTGGCATATCACATACACACACACACATATATATATATATATATATATTACATGATTACATATTTTCTGCACATATTTAATATACATAGAAATCTAAGCACACACAAAATGAAATGATCATTAAATATACGACATTTTTCTGTGTGTGGTAAGAGTACCTTTATTCTACCCTCAGCAACCTATTAGTATACAGCACACTGTTTTTACCTAGAGTCCCCAGGCTGTCTGTTATACCTGTAGACTGAATTATAGAGACTGATTACCTATCTGCAAGTTGGACCCTTCACCAACCTCTTCTATTTCCTCCCTATCCCTGTGCCTGGAAACCACTGTTCACTCTCTGTTTCTATGCATTGGACTTTTTTCTTTTCATATTCTAAATATAAAATCATTATGCATCTTATTTCCTTTAGTACAATGGCCTCCCAGTTCATCCATGTGGTAGCACATATAAGTATCTTGTTTTCTTTCTTATATTGACTTTAAAATCATTTAATAAACATTGTATAGAAAAATAACAAAAATCCATTAAAAGTATTATGAGTATGGATTCTTTTACTAACTAATAGGGTTTTTCTGGTCTTTTAAATTGACTTCTTCAAATCACTTTAAAGTATTCTCTATGGTGACATCACTTAAAATGCATTACTTTAATTTTATGAGCATTAAGTGTTATATTGCCTCTACAGTTCTAAAAATAATTAAAAATTCTAAAATAAAATGTAGCACATTTTATTAGTCTGTGTCCTGTATTAAAATATTTTACAACTGTAAAAGTTAAAAAACATTTTTTAATATAATCAACTACCTTTTATAATTAAATTAATCTATGAAATTAAGTCATTTTGTTTTCACAAGTATGTAAAAACCAAAAAGATAAATCTAAGTATTAAAAACTCCAACATGAATAACTTAGATACACATTAAGATACCACAGATCTGTTAATATTTAATATTTATCATGCAAAGAAACAATGATACTTGGCATTTACCAACTCTCTTTTTACAATTACTACCAGTTTTCAGATCATTGTTGCAATGTAAAGCTATCATCAGAAACCAAAAATCAATGCCAGTTTCTCATTTGCTTAAAAGCTTGGAAAAGATTACATTTTACAAATCTATCTCCACAGTTTCTTTCCCCACTCTCCCACTAGTCCAATGTTATTTTGCTCCATGTCTTGTCTGTTGTTAATAACACTGCAGTGAACACTGAATACAGTTGTCTCTACAAAGTGTTAACTTCGGTTCCTTCCATTGTCTACCCCAGTGAAGTGCTGGGACATTTAAGTGTGTCCTTAACTTGTTGACGAGCATCGATATTATAATGGTATTATATTCTTTAGTAGCAGAATTCTTGTCTCTTTTTAAAAATAATTTATAACTCTTTGTTGATATTCTCTGCTTGTTCATGCATACTTGGTTCATTTGGTCAGCTATTTATGTTCTTTTGTAGTTGACTAAACTTCTTTTTAAAATATTTTGTTTATTTATTTGGAAGCAGAAAGAGAGAAGACAGAGAGACACATGGACATACCAGGGCCTTCAGCCACTGCAAACAAACTCCAGATGCATGCAACACTTTTTGCATATGACTTTTACATGGGTACTGGGGAATCAAACCAGGGTCCTTGGGCTTTGCAGGCAAGTTCCTTAATGGCTGAGCCATCTCTCCAGCCCCACATTAAACTTCTTTAAGTTATTTATTTTGAATGTTTTGTCAAGAAATTGATTCATTGGCATCCATTTATTTGAAGATGATTTATGGAAGTTTATTGGGCCATATTTTTTGTTTTGTGTCTACATGTGCATATATGCATTGTCAATTTTGTTTTGTTTTGTGAATTTGAAAAAAATGCCATATTTCCCAGTATTAGGGACTGGCTTCATGGGATGGTGTGGGATGTATCAAATCTTCTGTGGGGATAATTTTATGCATGCAAGTTTTCATTTTGTAAGGTTTTTCAGTTTCTATTTGAGATACATGAGACATATTTCTCAGATGTCTCTTTGGGGTACTGCAGCTTCTCTTGTGCTGCCTCCAGCAATGGCCTTTGTTCTGTAGCCCCAGGCATTCAAACTACACCATGTCCATCAGTGTCCTGTGTCCATGAGACATTAAGCAGTCCCTCAGACCGCCCCCCAACCTCTGAAAAGCCACAATGTGCAATACAAGTTCCGCCTTGCATTGGGAGAATGTATTAATCATACCTGTTCTAATGAGCTGAGCCAGCCTGGCTTGGAGTAAAGAGCTATTGCAGCTGTAGTCTAGCAGATTCCCTCACCTGTTTCAGTAGATTCTTCTTGACTCACATATTGCCTGTGCTGCTGTGACCTCTGAACTGGCTTTGGGAGCTCTCACAGGCTTTCTGGACTTAAGTTGCTGTCATGGTGGTGTTTCTATGGGAGAATAAGATTTGGGGATCTTTCATCTATTCTGCTGTCATTTATATTATATTATATTTTCCTTATGAGCTGGCAGTTGTGCTTGAAGGCATTTATTAACTTCCTTTTTATATTTTCCCTCTTGACCTTCAATGGTACCATTCCTATAAATGCATGGGCATTTTGAGGACAGTTAATTTATTTTTATTTGCCCCTTCTTCAACCAGTATCACATGTACAAACTTTTGAAGCACAACACTGAATCATGGCCTCCATTAAAGTACCTCCTCTCAGGTTACTGACCTTGAACAACATTGTCATTCCCTTGTGCAATTTTAAATGACTGGATATAATTCCTGCAAAAAATATATTGGCATTTTGATTGAAATTGAACTAAATTAAATGATTGCTTTTGACAACTATTATAATATTTGTAATTTTCCCCATCTCACTGCTGACCAGGCAGGTCAGTTGCAATGTGATTGGTAGCATCTCAATTGTTTCTACCTTTTGTAAAGTTTTGATACCTGATATGCAGCCTTATATGTCTTAAAGCATTCCACAGAATGGAGATAATTTTACTATTGTGTCTTTTTTCATACTTTATTAATGCACACACTTAGTTCTGATTAATCCTTTCCCTCCATCATCTTCCTGCCCCCTGCCCTGCTTTCACCCTCCCATCCCCAGGACTTCCTTTGGACTTTTATATCGTGGAAGATCTGCCATCTTCCCTACCCTTCTCTCTTAAAGTCTTTTCCCCTCCCTTTCAAGGAACACCTTCTACTTTCCTGGCTTCTACATACTCCCATTTCCACAATAACACATATCTGCCAAAGTTCTAGGCTAGGATCTACACAGAGGAGACAACATGCAGTATTTGTCTTTCTGTTCCTCAATCACCTCACTTTATATAGTATTTTCTAGTTCTATTTATTATTTAATTATTGCATTTTTCTATATGGCTGGATAGAACTCCATTGTACATATATACTATACTTTTATGATCCATTTCTCCATTCATCAACATCTAGGTGGATTCCAATTGCTCGTTATTGTGAAGAGCATAGAAATGCAAAATAATGAGCAATCAAAAGTCGGCCATGACAAGATACTAATGAAATTCAAAAAAGTATTAGGATATATCTTAAAATCATGTATTCCCATAAATTTGAAATTTTCAAAGAAATCAATCAATCAATGTATAGATGCTTATGACTGCCCCAAATTTAATCAGCAAGAGATTAAAAATTTAAACAGGTCTATAGCAGTGAGATTGAAGGAGTGAATAAGAGATCTCTAGTGTGTCTTCTTCCCTTCTGTGTCTCCTTCTCATCAACGCCTGCAGCTGTTGTTAGAACATTTCAGGATTTCTTAAATTTCTTGAAAAAAATACATGGTTATGAATAATTTGCTGGCTTACATAGCCCAGAGCTATAGTAGTAAAATCACAATCCTTAGCAAAGAAATGAAGCTCAGAATATGTATAAGATCAAATGTTTTCTTAATATCATATGAGAATTTAATATGTTATAAGAATTTATAACACATGAGTAAGTTAAACTATATATTAAAAAAAGCCCAAATGACATATAATTTTAGCATATGCAGAATACAGATTTTAATATTATGAAAATTTATAGTATACATAATATATAATTCAGTATCTATATAAATATGTTACACATGCGACACACACATACATATATATATATATATATATATATATATATATATATATATATATATATATATATTTGTATTGTTTTTGCATGTATTTGTGTGTAGCATGCATCATCTAGTGTGTATGTGTGTGGCGTGTAAAATACATTCACTTGTATGTGCAGATGAACACAACCCTAGAACATGCATACAGAGGCCAGAGAGAATGTGGAGTAACCTCCTCTCTCTTCATCTCTTTGTCACTGAACCTGGAGCTGCTGCTCTCAGTCAGAATGGCTGATCAGTGAGGCTCTGTGATTCTCCAGTGTCTGCTCCCCAGGGACTGAGAATATAGGTGTGCATGGTCATGTCCAGCTGTTTACACGAAGGCTAGTGAATCAAACTCAGGGTGAATCAGGCCTTCCCAGGCTCCTCATGCTGGCATAGCAAGCACCCTTAACTACTGAGCACTCTGCTAGCACTTCTATGGCTTTTGAAGCAGTTTAAAATAACATTTCTGAAACTTTCATAAGTTGGCTTCAGAGAA